>DVPR01000202.1:0-15831 GCA_018239345.1 Oxynetra stangelandi
AATTTTATATTGCAATTAATTCACATTTTTCATTGTACTAGTTCCAACTCAACCCACAGGCACAGTAGTGGTTTTGCATTAAAACTTAAATTTAGCATATCATTATCTGCCTAGTTGAACTTGCATACACTATTATACATCTGAAAAGCACGGAGAGATCTTTGAACGAACTTAGTCTGGAGAAGTAGCATCGCCGAATACATTTTGCTGATAAACAACAATGTGTTGTATGTATTAGTATGTGTCCGTACAAAAATTGCGATATATACGCTTAAATACGAGTATCCAAGGAACAGTAATACCGTAAATAATCTGAAAAGCAATATCAAAGCTATTGGATATAATATTACAAACTGCAACCAACATTCAACATCGAATCATTATTTGTTATTCCTATCAAAATACACGCATTGATGATGTAACAATTAAATCTCTCATATTCCCGTATCAATTTTCATCTACCCGGTCGCAATCCGTCAAGTTTCGAGGAGATGTATGTATGTATGTACGTATGTGTTAAACTTAGTAGGTAAAGAATTCGAGTTAGGCGTTGAAACTGGATGAGCTAAGCGAATACAACGATTAATAATCTTGCGTGAATGAAAGTTTGAATAATATTTGAATGTATTGACGTGTAGATGGATCTCTTCTCATCATTCCGCTGTTGGTGGCTTTTGCACTTGCTTTACTGTCCACGAGTACAAATAAACGAACACTTGAGCGACGACACAGTATTAATAATCCTAGTCTTGCTACACTTACAAATATAGTGTTACTCGTATATGTAAGCTAATAAAGTTAGGATGCTCTAATAAAGAATGAGTAGCTAATAACGCCTACTGTTCCAACAAAACCATTCGCCCAAATATATGTTTACGTATAACACTATTGTGTTGGTAATGAACAAGCGAGAAATAAGGTTTCGCTCTTCGGGTCTGTCGCTAATGTGTTATGTAATATAAAATCTATGACCGCTCCTTTGGTGCAGTGGTTAGTGTATCTGACTGCTAAGCCGGTGGTCGTGGGCGTCATTCCCAGGATAAGAAGTTGTGAGTTGAACACCAAGTATTTTTTGTGTTTGGGCTTAAGAAAAATAATCATATATTTATATGTATTTATGTCGCGAATCTGCCGTCTGGCTACTAAGCACATTGGCATGACCCTGTGTGGAGATGCCCCAACATTTAAGTCAAATAATATGATATAGGTTATCTCGATTCCACTCTATACAATTAAATCTCCTTGCGCTTTGTGCGACAGTAAGGCAAGCGACTCAAGGTAGGTCAATAACTTAGTGTACATACTGTGTGTATTTTTCTTTCTGTGATCAGTAACTTTGGTTGTACATTGTTATCACTGTCTCAAAGACACCTTTGTAGGTTTTATCTTTATTTGTTCCCTGTTAGATTTGTTCTATGTTTGATACGAGTTCACGTTCAAGGTATTGTTACGTTGACGTTGTTGTTATTAACGGACAAACATGTATTTATGTATGATTCGGGTGATAAACGGGTAAGCGAAGTAGTTTTGTCATATTCAGCAGTAGATAGGTGAAAAAATTAATTAATTAACTAACAATAATTCGAACAGCTAGATAATTATATAATTAATATAGGCATTAAGTTATTGATATTAATTACGTAAGGTGTAAAATTAAGTGGTATAATTAGCTTCTCAATGTTTTTAGAGTTAGTCGACGAATGGGTCAGCTCGAAACTTAGATGCTAGATAAATTTGTTGCTACGGGTTTTTGATTTTTGGAAATAATATACGTTGGAATAATTTGTTATGTATTATTTATTATTCATCTTCTCATTGGTTAATCGTTTACTTTAATAAATTGAAGAGTGTTAATTTGTTCTTGATATAATTTATTTAGGTTGATTTTAAGTTATTATTATTATTAAATTCTTAAAGACTCTTAGATTGTTAAAGTGTACTTAACATTACCCTTACGAGTTGGATATCGTTCGATTGTTTAAATATTTAAATGTCCTTTTTTAAATGTGTTTGAATTACGTATAGTATATTATGATCAATTTGTTATGATATTTTATTGAAAACAGCATCTTTGTCTATATCAGGTGTTGGGGCTGTATACTCATAGTCAGCTATCACATGGCTGTCAGTAATTTTAAGAGATCAACTTAACCGAAATGTTGACATGTACATATAGCGGATCAACGTAGAAATTTAAATAATAATATTACAATTGACAATTTATTTTTCTACGTTCCTTTCACGGTACATTTAGTGCTAAATTAGTGACGTAGAGAGTATACATGTAGTTACATACATACTTATATGTTTAATATTTGCTTATCCAACGTATTATAACCATTCGGCAATATTGATTCGATGTAGCTCTCTCGATTTCGTTTTGTGTCGTTAAAATTTTTGTAACGTCGCTTTTTTATGATGGTACCTATTCTGTCACATGTAAATTTAAGCTTTTCTTTGGAAAGAAATGATCAGATAATCCGTAACGCTTTATAGTTAGGTTCGTCGAAGTCTAGATATTTCGTATAGCATTTTCTTCTATGACACTATTTTCAAATTAATTTTATTGCACTATCGTTTATAATCATCGTCTCCTATTTGTAGATTTCGTCGTATCAATTTATTTTCTATTATAATATAATAACTCTTTATATTTATAAATAGTGTTACATGTAAGCTAGGTGTATTTGCATGTTCAATCAAACGTCTTCCAAAAGTGACGTAAGCCATTGTTTTCCCATTGTGTTCACCGTTGTCTCATTTCTTTTGGAAACTTTTACTATTATTTACAGTTCCCATATACTTTAACTACGAAACATTCACGCTTTTATTTGTTTTGTGAAATTCATTTACTTCTATTGTTCCTCGAGTGATAGCTTATTTATTGTTTACGATGTTTGTTTTATTTTTTATTATTTTATTATAAATCTTTATCTTCCTCTTTATCGATAATGGAATAAGTGTTGAAGTAAGATAAAGGACTCGTCGTAGTAAACCACGTAATATTTGCGTTGAGCTTTCACCATCATAGGTTGTACAAATATTATATAATATGTAGTACTTACTGCGTATGTGTAGATGTTTATTTCATAACGATAGAATAAATCTTTTGTGGAAAGTCTAGTGTTTTTGTTTACGTCACAATAATTTGTGTCCGTTGTGTCCAATGTTCTGTAATGTTAGTGGCGCGTAAATGACAGACTGGTCGATTGTATGCCATGAGTTTTATCAATTTTATCGCCCATCAATTCAAACACCGACTATTTTATGCTCCATTTTATTTTTGTGTATCGAAATATTTTATTGCCATGCACCATTCGGTGGACGTGGCGCGACTGCAGTCTTCATTTGTTTCAAAAGATTAACACTGTTAGTGTATTTTATTAAGTTAATAATCACGGAAATATTGCAACGGTTTTAGGTGTTAAGCGGCCTTGTTATTATCGTGTTCAGGTTTGACAAGCAATGGTAGTGATTAAAACACGACGTTGTCATAACAACAGCAATGCGGTACATCTACGCTCTAAATCAATTTCATTCGAATATCCGCATGTCTATTAAACTCCCTGCTTAACTTGACTTACTAGCTACGCTTACTTCTACGCTATCAGAGGTCAAAGAGAAGTGTTTTTGTACAACCAGTTCTGTCATGGTAACATTTTTAGAATGGCAGTTATATAATTATCTTAGTAAATTTTATTCCTTCGCTTATAACGGGTTCAATGACTTATAGCCGTGCGATCGGTCTTCGATGAATAAACGTTTTATTTGGTAATAAGATTTGCACTTAAGATAGTACTTGCAATGATTTATCAACTTATTCTTTCATAAGTAGATACATGACGTTGTTTTACTGAAAAATATTAATTTGCTTAAAAGTAAATATGAATATGATTTAAGCTATGCCTTTGTAACATGATGTAATAAAGCGTAGCTGGCAATTATTTTAAAATCGAATCTTCATTTTGGATTTTCATATCATATAAAAATATCTTCGATATATGTTTTTCGTTTGTAAATATTAATTTGAAATGAGTTTTTGGTTATATTTAATAAGTAAATGAATGAATTGTAATTGTGTTTAGTAAGAAAAACGATCGTTCGATGGGTACATTAAAATTGCAACGAAACTGTTTTTCGTCTGAGGGTCGAATGTATGCTGTGTTTCTCCGAAAACCTATTGTAAATTTTCTTTTACGATATTTTAAACATAATATTTGTCTTTAGGCTCCGTATCGCGTGTTTTATTCTGGACTTTCTGTGTGCCTTATTTTATTAGTGTTTACAGTTAAGTTTTTAGACACCAAATTAATGTAAAAAAACACATAGATTTTTTATCAAAACGATGTTAGCAATATTGTGAATGTCCTATGTGTTTTAGTTGGTAACTGTATTCCGGAGTGTTCCACTGCTAAGTGCCGCAGTCATATCTATAAACTGACGCGTATATAGCGGGAAATACTTGATTTCTTGTATATTCTTACAAAACTTGTCGGGAAGCGACTTCCCAAATTATATTTGTTATATTAGTGGCTGAATAACCGTGTATCATTACCGGATTAACGGTTTTAAATGCATTGGAGACCGTGTATAATTAATGATTAACGGTTTGAAATGCATTGTAGACCGTGTGTAATTAATGATTACCGGCTTAAAACGTATTGTAGACTGACACCGAGGCACTTGGTTTTCTAGCACAGTACTCACCGGTGCCTAAAGTGGTTCTGTTCTAAGGTTGAAGTTATGGCAGACTTGTAATTGGACATAAAAGCCCGAGGGCTGCAGTAATCACTTGACATCGATATAATGATTACTGAATTAAACAAAATTTGGAATGTGTGATTTTTTTTATTAGTTATCTCTTAGGTATTAGTGATTGTGTTAAGATTGACACATAAACGTTTCTATTACATAAATGTGAGTGAAGTTTAATGTTAGATTGTTAATATTAGGATAATTAATGTCCTTTACTAGTACCTAATGTAAGTTTTTCGTTAGTTATGAATTTTCATTTGAACTTTTTAGTCAGAAGTAACGGCGGATTTCTGTGTAGAAATTGTGGACATTCCCTTCAATGTTGATATTATTTAAAAAGCTGTATCGTAATTTAAAAAAAAAAACAAAAAACCTTGGAACACTTCATCTCATTCCTATGTATGTAGACTGTAAAATTGTCAATTGTTAAATTTTAAACTTTAGTCATATCTTTTCATGAATTACATATTTTTCTTTACTTCACAAATACCATAATGTTAACAAGTTTAACATGACATTGCTAACGATAAGTAATTTTATTTTCATTAATTATTCCCACAAATATCCTATCATATATCTATTGGATTCGTAGTAGTTTTACAAAACGGACAATAAAATTTTTAAAAAAAGTATTAAACCCGAAAATTAAGTAACTAACTCTTAGGTACCTATTATGCATGTAAAACGTTTGTGATGGTCAATTAACTAACTTAGGCTTTTAGACAATTAGAGCACACTTATATCACTAAAATAAGGCAGTGAAATGGAATAGCACGAGCTGGGAACGACTGGTTTTTCTTCTCATAATTTTACCTTTGATATATCTTATCAATATCCTCCAATTAATTTCAAATATATACGAATGAATGAAAGGCAAATAAGATTTGTTTATTACCATACTAAGAACATTATAATATATGACGACTTCATATTCAAGACAGCACAGTATATAAAAAAAACTGATGTGTAAGTATTTACAAAATTCGTAATTCTTAATTCGTTATGTTCGTTACTTACTTTTTAAAAGGAGATATATGCACGCTTACACCCATTAATATGTTATTACGTATTAATCACATCGTGAGTGTTATTATTATAATAGGCAGTGATGTTAACATGAGGATCATAAAGCTTAACTGTCATAAGCTTTGTGAACGAATAAATATAATTATTATACGAACGGACATCTTCATAAAACGGGCGTCACTTTGTTATACATCAGAAACATTATTGAAATGGTATCGTTATGGCCCGTTTCTTAGAACAGTATAGTAATTTTGTCTCTTTATAACAAACAGTTGTGACGTAAGTACTATAGCTTGTAGCTCGTGTTCAAATTATAAATTATTGTTTCGAATAATTGTAATAATATGATAATCAACAAAATAATTCGCAAGCTAATTTGGTACGTTACAGTTTGAAAATAATGTTTCGCATTGTTTCAATATAAAACTGTATGAAAATTTAAGTAATTAATTTTAGTCACAATTTTGTGAGATGTGCTAAGACCGACATACTTACTGGTAACTATCGGGGCCTTGCGACTCAGTTGGTCTATCCACAAGCCAATCACTTCAACGCTTCAGTTATGAGTAACCAAGTAATAGTGACATATAAATTTCCTTATTTATTTAAATAAGTTGACAATTATTACAAAATAAAAATCGTTACATTCATATGAATGTTGTCCACCGTTTCTACATAAGAAAGACGATCCAGTGAAAATGACATCTGCAAGCGAACACCATTTTAAGGTTACAAATAAAAAAATTACCTTTTAGATAATACACGAGAATTCCTAAATTTATTTTAATATACGTATAAGATACTGTAATATTACATAAAACAATAATAGCCTTGATAAGAATTATTCAATAGATAATAAAATAGATTTAGTAAATAAGTACATATATATTATTATAGCCAAGTAAAATTGTTCATTCGAATTGTTTGTATCAATAATAATAATAATAAATTAATGTTAATAAATAACGCCACAGATTCATAATTAATAAGATTTACGCACTATGCTATTATATACGTATGATAAAAATAAACATGAAACTCGTTTAGTGTTGTAAGTCATATAGCTCAAAAATTTATGGAATTCTATAATGTGTATTATAAATTAGTTATAAAACAATTAATATAAATAATTTGACATTTAGACAAGGGCAATGTTAAGTGTAAGGGACGCGGGAAAATATACATTATAATATTAATATTGTATAAGTATTAATTTTAAGTTCCATTTTGTAATGTTAAAATTAATTTAAAATCAAGCACTACTACATACTATTATGAATACACTCATGTCTTCTTACAGCTAATATTGAAATGTATTATAAATATGAAGTATAAATATTAAATGTTATGCGTTAATATTAATGTGGGTTTTATTTCATACATAAATACTAATTCCCAGACACTATACAATTTAATTATACTCGTAAAAATGTATTGTATTTTATTGAAACACTGCATTCGTTCGAAAAAGACAACGTTCATAGCTTATACCGCCTCACGCCGATTCTGCCTAACCGTCGGCCAAGTTACCATCATGTGTCTTTAGAATGACTGGCATAGGGTTTAACTTTCAGCCTAGGGTCCTAATGGATCCCCAGAATTTGCCTATTTAAAAGGGTGGTCACATATTTAAAAATGTTAAAAAACAATGGTCTAAATGACGCAATTAGATAAATGTATTGCATAGCATATACAACCTACATAAAAAGTTATTCATGTGACAATATGAAAATTTTCAACTTCGATTTAAATAGTTTCATATATATACATATATAACTGAACAAATATTTAAAAGTAAAGTGGAGACACACCGACATCTGTTTCCAGATAAAGCAAATTCTGTGCTATATTAACCAGACGAGTTCTAAATTACATATAATTATAAACATACATCATACACATATACAAATCATAGATTTATACATACATATGTACATACATGATATATACGTATTTATCCTTATATATGCAACTTAAATTAAGAGTTACAATGGCGTACATAATGGCTAATGGCCTTCTCTCCCAGTCAGCCGTGGTCCATGATCAAAGCAGGTGCAGGTAGGTGCCTAGTGCAAATTGATAAAATAACATAGTTCATATACCCACAAAGATATCAACAAATATATTACATATTAACAATACTATTATAATGAACACATACATAACACATATGTATGTATGTACATACATATAAATATATACTTATACAGATATTTCTTTACACCCAGACACATCACAAATACTTCTGTTCACACAAGTGTTATCCTTGGGTGAAATTCGAACACACGACTGTTCGGCGCAGCGATCAGGTTCACTAGCCGCTGGAACGACGTGTCAGTCAAATATAAATGAATGACGTCATTGCATATCATTCATTGAAAGTACTTTTGAATATAGACCACGGATTCTCATACAAATCGAGGTTGGGCGAAGGAGTGTTGTAGTAACCCAGAACCCAGTCAACTAAGGATAGTGGACATTGATATCTGTCACACGAGTCCAATAAAGTCCCGAGGCGGTGAGCTGCGTCATATATTGCGTGTTCCCAAGGCTCCGATGGCAATACTTTCGTTATTGGTAATCTGAAATCGGATAAATAACTTTTCGTTTATTTAATCTCTCAGCTATAACCACTTTACAATAAGGTTGTAATAAAAGTCCAACTTATTGCGTGGGTTAACCACTAAATAGTTACTGTACCAGGCCTTCTGCAGAACAGAAGATACCCACACAGACCCAACAGCGGGATTTTAAAAATATAGTATTAAAATGTTCAGTATTTTAAATTTTAAAAGTCTGAATGCAACTGGTATTAATGTATTTATATAGAACACTTTGTATAAGAATAGTTTTAAATTCAACTCAATTTTTCCAACAATCATATGAATCACTATTATATAAGTAATGAAGCGATCGACTTCTTACCACACATCTGCCCTTTGCTCTTTGAACTCTTTTGACTTGACATTTTTATCATTGAGTATGTTAAAAACTTGAAACATTGTTTAGAATATTATAACAAAATACACTTACGTAAACAAAATTCTAAACATTTCTTCCAAAATATTATCACGCTGAGGCCCAATGCGTCGCGTAGTTTCGCATAGCGTTTTCAAAATGCAATCTCTGCCACTGTAACCCATTCTGGAAAAGAAATTTATGTTCCTTCATAACCTTAGTAGTTAAACAAATCATGGCTGGTAGCAATAATGTATTGAACATTCACATCAATCAAAACATGCCTATATGTAACATGCAATATGCCAATTTCATGACAATATGGTTAGTTCTGACATGTATTTATTATAGAATATTCATAACACTAGATTTACCTATGTTATACTAGATTTACACAATATAACTATACACAAAGAAAACTATTCAAACACTCCGACCAAAAATATATAATTTAATTAATCATTCACGTGTTTAGCCGACCCGGAATTAAACCCGCAACCCTTTGCACAGGCCGCCACGTTGACCCTTGTCTGTATGTGTGATATAGGTAACGTAAGCAAAACGTTTGGAGTTAGTTTCTTTAAATAACTTAAAGACTTAGTCGTAGTTAATTAATAGATTCTATAAAGGTATGTCTATAGTGTCTAATGGTTATTTAATTAGAACACACGGCTTTTGGTTGAAGTATTCGAGAGTAGCTAAGCTTTTATGAATGATCGTCAATAGAATATGAGCTTTATTTGACATGGGTGGCAGTCGGCTATTTGATGATAATGGCGTGCAACTCAATAAGTCCAGTTGCTGGTCATTAGTAATTTGCCTTGTCAAGTATGGAGATCAGGGTCTATCGCTGGCCGAGGCTGAAAATTACCAAGACTTTTAATTTGAAAACTAAAGAAGAATAATGAAGAATAAGAAGAATAAGAATAAAGAATAGAATGTAAAGTATGTGAATACTTCTTTAACATAGACATGAATCAAACATATATGTATAAAAATCACACTCACTTGTCCAAAATCACTTCCAATTTTCTATACAGTTCCCGTCTACTCCTCCTCTGGGCGACCGGTTTCTTGTACTTCTTGCGATAGAAGTTAGCAGTTTCCGTGGCATTCGGCAGCTCGTAAGCGATACTCCAGTTCAGACCGAAGGTGAATATTCCCGGGAATTGGCTTGGTGAAGGATTGCCCAAGGTGCCCACCGTTATGCATCCTGCACACTAAAGGGTTATTACATTGCTAGTATTAATCAGATTACAAATGAAAATTAAATTTATTACATGTGAATTTTTTTTCTTTTTAAAATTAATTTAAACTAATTTTAAATTATTCATTCGTTTTAGTACTTTAAGCTAATTATGAAACAGATTAACGCACTGCACGAATAATGAAACATATCTTGAATATTTTTTCATATATTATGTCACGTTATGAGTCACATACGAATAGTGTTTAATGTTTAGTATCTGTGTACATGATATGAAATCGATTTTACAAAATGTTCGTTAACAGAAATGTACAGATAAAATATTAAAGTTGAATAACAAGGGTTAACGTACGAGATTTACCTAAGGCTGCGTGCCACCGCAAGCTCGTTGGCTAACGAGATAAATTAATTAGCATCCCTTCGACACTAACCCCTTTTTATAAGGAAACCAAATGTAATAAATTTAAAACAAATACACGTTAATTGAAATATGAGACCTTTGTGTGGACGACCTGTTTAACCTCAAAATACAGTTAAATACATAAAACATTTGCTTTCGCGCCTTATTAAAATATGACTTCTAAATTGCTATGATAATAGTCTGTGCGAAGTAATTTACGTGTATATCGTGTTCCAGAGCAAATAAATAAATAAATAAAATTTAATATTAATAAAAACGTTTGTAAATCAAATTGTACAAAAATCGTTAATGAGGACCAACCACAAAAGCTTAAAAATTAACACCCTTTATTATTTCAGATTCTATAAGTGCGCTAAAATATATACGTAATGATAAGGTAATGATAAAAGTTACTATAATATTTCAACAAATTTCGTTTCTTATAAAATGTTAAACTAATGAATTGCATTTGTATTTATTTTAAATGAAATATTCACTTCATATTTAAGTAAGATGATAATTATATAGTTAATATCGAAATATATTCATCTTTAATCAGTAGATACTTTTTACAATAAAGAATTCATTGAAGAATTCTTCAAATCAGAAGACTTTAAATCAATTTGCTCTCTGCCGATTTGTTCATCTCTCGAGCTATCGTAACTTGTATCACTTAGGTACAGGAAAACGGAACTTACTGAGAAACTTGACCCTTCTGGAAAACCGATGTAGCGTTTTCTTCTTGATAAGAGTTTGGAAGAGCTCGTAATTCTACAAGTACATGCTATACACAATACAAAAATCGACCAAAACCATATACGATACATTGTATTCGTTTCTTACTTTAATTAAACATTTGTTTTATTATTATTCATAGGTTATTCTTTATGTTTATTTTTCATTTATTTATACATTTCTAGTTCGAAACTCTGTCCGTGAATGTTTAATATTACTGAAAATAGGACGTACTCTGTAGCTTCATCATACTGTTGACTTGTGAGCTTAAAAATCTGTGTCATCTGCGCTAAGGCCCGCGGCATATTGACGACAAAACGGTTTTACTTGACTGCGGCACATAAAAACCACGTGGCTATTTATAGTGTTCAGTATATATTCAGCAGCTTAAATATACAATTGAAATACCTAAATAAATATATCTGTTGAAATGATGGTATTAAAATACAATGAATAAATAAATAAGTAGGTAGGTACCATTAACATATATTACACGGATATGAGTGAACACACAAGCATACTCATTTGTGTGTGTGCCTGTGTACGTGTGTATGTGTCTGTGTGAGTGTGTAAGTGCCCTCGTGCGTGTGTGAAAGCGTGCTTGTGTGTAAATATGTACAAATTTGGTACTAATATTTTAGTCATTATATTAATTTAGTTATATATATATGTATAATATTCTTAGTTGACTGTTACAGAAGGCTATCAGGCACAACGCCGGTTCCTTGTTTGGAATTAAATTAAATAGACCACTAATGGTCCACCGGTATTTATTATAACAGAAATAAAGCATTATTTTTTGCATTCAATCAATAAAAAAATATATTTGTTGCTGATATAATGAGAAAATATTAACATGGTGAGCGCGGCCTAACAGGATTTGTAATTATGACACCTAGACCTCGTTAACGTTTCTGAAAGTATGTTACTTGGGCAATGACACACTGATCTCCATTTAACCTTTTCCTATATGATGTACAGTACTGACGCAGCTTCTGTCGTGTTATAGTAAAACAGAAAGATCAATTCGTATTTAATGTTACACTTAGATGAGTTTCTAAAACCTATACCTATTTATATTTAGCGGTTACTTAGAAAAGAGTAAGGAACAAAATCAAAACATACAAAAAAATAACTTATTTTGCGCATTCAATCACAATCAATATCACCTTGTCTTCTTTTTTAAATATACTCGTAATTGTTTTCAACACAAGTATTAGTAAGCTTACACTGAATGGGCTGTTATTATTTCAGGACGATTTTAAAGATCATGACCTAAAACGATTTTAGAAGTGGGTGCGGCATTTAAAAGACTTAATTTTTGTGGGTTGGCGGGAAGGTATAACCCATTGTTCACTTATCAGTTAACTTGACACGTATGTGTGTATGTCTAAAAAAGTATGATTTAATTAAACCATTATAATTGTGTGTACATATTCAAATGCTTAACAAAATATCATTCATTATTATTTTAATTGCAAAAGCTTAGGGTTTAGCTGTGATCTCACCTGATGGTAATTGAGATGCAGCCTAGGATGGCTTCATCCTAGGCTGCATCTCTCGCTCGCCTCTAAAATTCCAATATACCCTTGTTTTGAAAGGTGTAAGGTTGTACGTATCGGGAACAAAAAACGTCGGCAGGGAATTCCGGTCATTGGCGGTTTGTACTAGAAACGACTGGGCAAATCGTTTCCTCCGAATATAGAATTTAAGCACACAAATTTTATTCACGTTGTGTTAGATCGCAACGTAATGCTAAAATATTTCGCAATTAATCATGTGACATGATAGTAGGTATTAAGATTTATCTTTAAAAAAATTGATTTTTTTTTTCTATAACAATCATTTTTTTATGGCTAATAGATCTATGTCGAATCATGGGTTCGCTTATTCCTTTTTAGAAGTCAAATTGTTAAAATATTCATTATAACATCCAAAACTTATTAAAATTACTCAGGGCATTTTGCCCTTTTTCTACACCTTTTCTTAGGGATGTGTCAATAAAAGTATAATAAATCGATTGTATTTACAATATACGAGAATATTAAAACGCAAACATTCAATGTTTTAGTTTTATAAGGAAACTTAGAAAGTTCAGAATTAGAATTAAACATTCCAATAAAACGCCAACATCCGTGTAATTTTTTTTTTATCGTCAAAATTTTAATGTCAGCCGAAACTACTGCTAAAGAGAGACCAGGGGTTTCTAGCTGTATCAAGTTTTGGCGCCGGTGCATTGTAGTCCCCTTGGGCCCAGTCGATGAGGGATAGAGGGCAGTTAAAATGCTCGCAACTGTCCATGAGGACGCCGAGGCGCTGGGCTGAGTCGTATATGGTGTGAGCAAGCGGTTCTGTTTGTAATACCTTCGTCATAGGCAACCTGGAAATTCAATTGATAATTTTATTCTTGTCACAATGTAAGATTTATTAATAAAAATATTGTTTAAATAAAATAAACCGAGAGTTTTCATTTTCTTCATCCTACAAAATGTATATGTATTAGGTGCGTAATATCCATGAAAAAGATAATTTTAAATTCTCTCTCTCTCTTTATGGATTATTTTTGTATGGAATAAAATAGATGATCCAGCGTTCTTTTAGTAAAATAATTGTTAGAATCTATGCGGCAATTTCAGAGATTTCCTTCTCTCTATAAATAAAAAAAAAATTGTACCTTTTTATAATATTAGTATAGAAATATAAACATAGACGTTATGCGGAATAAATCATCTTACTCGTATGTACGAGTATGTTACATATATTTGAAACTATTACCAACTGCAATCACAGTATCATTACCATTTGCAACTTGACAAATTTTACTAACAGCCTCATTCCTGCAGTCCTATTACTTATGACCAACTGATATTCTTAATAACATCTAATAAAACTGTTTAACTAATCAACACTGATAGACCCACTTCTACAATCCTGCTCGAGCTCGGTCGAGATGCCTATGGGTGGCAGCGGTCAGTTGTGACATAAAGAAACTAAATTGCAAAGACGATACATACGTAAACATAGTTCTGAATATTTCTTCCACCATGTTACCGCCATGCGGAACAAGACGCTGGGTCGTTTCACATAAAGTTTTCAAAATACATTGTCTACCGCTGTATCCCATACTGGAAAATAATAATTTCGATTAGATTAGCCTATTACTTTACAATTCAGCCCTCCGTTTCGAGGGTAGCGCGTAAAAATTAAGGCGCACACTTCTTTCTTTGTATTATGCGTTTAGATTAACGCTTGTTGTAACGTGGAAGTAAATCATAGTGAGTAAACCTATACACCTTACACTTCTCAATAATATTCTCTAATACGAGTGATGTCAGCGTGGTAGACCATGGTAGACCATGGTAGACCGTGGTAGTAGACTTCATATTCTGTAGCGTAAGTCTTACCCAACGATAATAGAGTTGATGATGTAGATTTTTTCAATATCAGTAACAGGAAAAATATGTAAAAGAAATATTACACTAACTTGTCTAAAATTAGCTCTAGTTTCTCATACAACTCCCGTCTACTTCGCCGTTGAGCGATTGGTTTCTTATACTTCCTTCGGTAGAACCTGGCGGTCTCTGTTGCGTTTGGCAGTTCATAGGCGATACCCCAGTTCAGGCCGAAGGTGAATGTACCAGGGGAAGAGGATGGAGCTGGCTGGCCGATCACGCCAACAGTCATGCACCCGGCGCACTGGAAATTTATAGCACGTGCAAAATAATAATAATAATAATTTGATAACTGACACTATTCCAGGAAAATAAGACTGTTGAAGAAGATGATTGTAGTGGTCTCAAAAAAGGGAGCCTTATATTTAGGAATAATTCGCCTAACGTTAAGAGCTAAATGATCTTGTTATTTAACTACACTATCAATAAATTCTGTCAACTACAATCAAATCATGTTTTAATTAAATATATAACCACGTATTTTTTCATTCTCATACAAGGGACTTAGAATCTTAAACATAAAAGACTGAACAACGTTATATATGTATACATTACTTAAATACGTAATGCACTTACTGAAAAACTGGAACCTTCTGGGAAAGCGACGTAACGCTTCCTTCTTGACAAAACTTTTGATGGACCGTCAAACTCATTTGCTGCCCTTAAATCCACCAGGGCTAGGGCCAAAAAACTCAAAAGCCACAAGTAATTCATGTTAACATCGATACCCTTCTACCGGTAATACGCAGGTCATACAGTTAACTTTAAATTGTTACTAAAGTGTTTAAAATTTCTCTTTTCTTTATTATCAGAACAATGGACCTGCGAGAACAAAACCGATTTCTTCAAGAGTTGTCTAAAAAATAAGGCATAATTGTTGACATTTTGGTTAGTCACCAGAAGCGGTAACAACTAGCAAAGTAACGGGGCTAACAATTCACGCCTGTGTTGCTTGTTAGCAGTTCGTGAAAGTTGTTAAAGAACGGAAATCGAATATTGCCACGATCTAGAACATATGGGATAGTAGGACTAAGATAATCGATAGTAGGACATATGTCAATGGATCTACATAGTGAGACACATAAGTATTCATTTCATTGTAATATAATACAAAATTACTTAATATGTGGGTATTCAGTAACTAAGCTATCAGTACAGTAGCTTATAATCCTACATATTAAGTAATTAAAAACTTACTTATCAAACGGGGCAGCGAAGGGCAAGGGAGGCCAAGTAAAAGATGGAGAGACGTCTTCAACCAGAGATGTGGACCCCTATGGATGCGAGAGGCACGGGAA
>DVPR01000203.1:0-15806 GCA_018239345.1 Oxynetra stangelandi
TAGCGGGGTAGGCAGAGAGCACGGAGTGCCAAACATCTCTAACCTTGCAAACCTGACGTCCTTCGTCTACATTCATCAGTCTCTTCATACACACGCGCCGGTTTCAGAATAGCTAATGGAGTGTAATACAGAAGAACATTATACTCTTAGAACATTCATAAAGTTTTTGCCTGGTTAACCACCAATTTTGCATCAGAAAATAGACCAAGACACCTCAGGAA
Source organism: Oxynetra stangelandi (assembly GCA_018239345.1). Classification (NCBI taxonomy): domain Eukaryota; kingdom Metazoa; phylum Arthropoda; class Insecta; order Lepidoptera; family Hesperiidae; genus Oxynetra; species Oxynetra stangelandi. The sequence continues at coordinate 222 of DVPR01000203.1, forward strand.
TGTGTTCTCATGTTTAATTTCAGCCGAGTGATTATAACCAATAACGTGATAATCTACTCCCATGGCCTACATCCACAGCACCGCATGGACTGAGTTATACAGTAGGACTATGAATTTAAATTCAAAAAGCCCCTTCTGTTGTCCATACTGCTCATTATAATACTATCATATATAATAAAGCTACCTTTAAACTATTAACATTTAGCTGTGTAGTGAGTGTCAGTAAGTACTACTCAGTATAGTCTTTTAGGACATTATATAGTTTGGCCGATTTCATCAACATGTCTGACTTAGATTTTTCTTTCCAGAGTGGCCCCATTGCGTATAAATTCAAAATATATGTAAAAATTTACAACATTATAAGTAACATCTAACATTTTAAGTAATTCTAGATGTAATTTGGGGGTGATTTACAAATGTCCTGTTAAATGAAACAACGGGGTTGGTTTATGAATCAGTAGCACTTATGTTTTACATGTGGCAAAATATATTGGATGTCCAGGTGTCAGAAGGTCATGTTCAATGTGAGTTAATTTGTTGTGATTCTAACAAAATTTACTAAAGTTTACTTTGTTGTCTTATTTATATTGTGTTTAATATAAGAAAACCCTGTAAATATGAATTAAATAATGCAAGCAACTTCAATATTCAGGACTTACAAGAGATATTCATATCGCTCCAAGCATTGAGCCGCTGTGCGTCCAATGATAGGAGCAATAGTCCTCCACTGGGTCGGCATCAACTTGGCCAGATGCAGTAGCTTCTCGTCCTCCTCGCGGGACCACTCCGTCTTCTTGATACTGGGGTCCAACCACTCGTACCACCGAGCCTTGCATTGCTTAGCGGACTTCCGATGAAGCAGGGACGCAATACGTGACCATTGATTTTTGCCATATTTCATCACAGCCGCTTTGAGGATTTCATCCTGAAACAGACATACAACAGCTATTTTTATAATCATTCCCTCGCAAAAGCGTCCAAGCGAATTCGAAGTTTATTCAAACCATACCTCCGTGTTGCGCCAAACGCCACCTTTTATCATTATTCGAGGCATGATGAAAGCTTTGCCTCTCTACCAAAAGAAAAAAGTATTCAAGTTATTGCTTTTAAATAACTGAGAAGATATTATTCTAAATAATAAAACTCATTACACCGCCGACGAACTCTAATATAAATGAACATAGACTTGACAACATAGACAAGCACAGACAACTACATCTACTCATATATTTGATTTTCCTGGATGCATGTTCTTTGGTTTATATCGTTTTCCTACAGTTCTAATTTTACGAATTTGTAAAAATTCAGTAAGAGGAAAATTTGTAGATCTCCTTAAAAAAAATAATGTTACATCTGATTTTTCATATTCTTACAAATAGATTGTTACGTTACATTACTTTTCAAGCTGTTTAATGTCTGCGCACTAATTTAAATATTTTATATATGTATAAACGAACATTTTGATATCATTACAATATTTTGATCTGGTTATATAAAAAATAATTCGAAGTAAATAAAACTATTGAATTTCTATTATTATTTATTAAATATATTTCTTTTAAAATAAAGAGAAATAAATTATTTTGTATTTTTATGTTGGTAGTACTAACTGTCAATGCCAAATGCCAATAAATTAAACGAAGCGAAGCGAACTGTGCGCATTTCTCATTAGAGACACTCCCTTTTTCTATACATTTTTCGTCATACATTGTGCAGAATAATAAATATATATGTTTTCATTTAACTGTACTTGAAAATTATACAAAAATATCATGGACGGCTAAAGTGCTTGAACATTATTGATCTTGTCGCAAGAACCACCTAGGCAGGCAAGTACATCATTAAAATTAATATTATCTGTTTGCGTTAATGTTGTTTCTATTACACTAAACGGTAGCAGACGATGTATTCTTATTGACACAATGACTCATTCTATTCTATATTCTCATCTGTAATTTAAAATAATGATGAGATAAGAGCACAGGAAGTCGTTAATAACGATTGTCGATTGTACTCGAAATAAACCCGATATGGTATCTGTGTTAAAATATGCGGTCGCTAATATCGCTCCAATTTGTTGCCCTTTGGTAGCCCACTAACGTATATTCGTCATCTAATCATATTGCTTATAATCACATTGTTTTTATTATTAATTTCAGAATGTCTACCATGTCAAGATCCGTACATATCAGCCAGCAGAAGTTGGCTGAGAAACTAATCATCCTCAATGATCGAGGTATTGGAATGCTAACAAGAATCTACAATATAAAGAAGGCTTGTGGCGATGCTAAATCAAAACCTGCCTTTCTGAGTGATAAAACCTTGGAATCATCTATAAAACATATTGTACGAAGATTCCCCAATATTGATGTCAAAGGTCTTCAACCTATAACAAACATTCGAAATGAAATCATAAAATCACTTTCTTTGTATTATTACACTTTTGTAGATCTTTTGGACTTCAAAGATAATGTCTGTGAACTTTTAAATATTATGAATGCTTGTCAAGTTACTCTCGATTTAACTCTCAACTTTGAATTGACAAAAAATTATTTGGATCTGGTAACAACATATGTGTCGTTAATGATATTATTATCAAGAGTGGAAGATCGAAAAGCAGTGCTTGGACTATTCAATGCTGCTCATGAATTGGTACACAATCAGATAGATCCCAGCTTTCCGCGGTTGGGGCAAATGATTGTTGATTATGACACACCGTTCAAAAAGCTTTCGGAAGAGTTTCTGCCTCACCAAAAAGTTCTATCAAGCGCGTTGAATTCTTTATGGCATGTGTACCCGGCGAGGAATTTAACAGCTGAACATTGGAGATCAGAGCAAAAGTTGAGTTTGGTAAGCAACCCAGCTCAACTCCTGAAGCCCTCAGAGACCAACACAATGTCATGTGAATATTTGTCTTTGGAATCGTTGGAACGGTGGGTTATATTTGGTTTCGTACTTTGTCATCAAATGTTGCAACAGGATCATGCTAATAAAATGTGGGTTAGTGCCCTAGAGTCTGGTTGGGTGTTGGCTCTGTTCCGTGACGAGGTCATTTATATACACACTTACATACAAAGCTTTTTTGATGGCATAAAGGGCTATGGTAAGAGAATATCGGAGGTAAAAGACTGCTACCATCATTCTGTGCAAAAGGCAGGGTACAAACACAGAGAGAGAAGAAAATTTTTAAGGACCGCTCTGAAAGAATTGGGATTAATTCTGACTGATCAGCCTGGTCTATTGGGACCAAAGGCGTTATTAATATTTATCGGCCTTTGCTATGCTAGAGATGAAGTGTTCTGGCTATTACGTCATAACGATAACCCACCACAAAAAGTAAAGGGAAAATCTACGGAGGATCTGGTTGACCGCCAGCTCCCAGAGCTGTTGTTCCATATGGAAGAATTGAGGGCATTGGTCCGCAAGTACAGTCAGGTCATGCAAAGGTACTATGTGCAATATTTATCTGGATTTGATGCCGTGGCCCTCAACCTGATGATTCAAAACCTACAAGTATGTCCCGAGGATGAGAGTGTTATACTGTCCTCGTTATGCAATACTGCAGCAAATCTCAGTATCAAACAAGTGGAGGAAAATGATCTCTTTGATTTTCGTGCATTCCGTTTAGATTGGTTTAGGCTACAAGCTTACACCTCTTTGAACAAAACACCTTTAAACCTTGTTGATCAGAGAGAACTGGCCCAATTCATAGATAAAATGGTGTTCCATACTAAAATGGTTGACAATTTGGACGAAATAATGGTTGAAACATCCGACTTGTCTTTGTTCTGTTTTTACAGCAAGATTTTTGAAAGTCAATTTCACATGTGCCTAGAATTTCCGGCTCAAAACAGATATATTATTGCATTTCCGCTCATATGCAGCCACTTCCAAAATTGCACCCATGAACTGTGTCCAGAGGAAAGACATCACATCAGAGAAAGGAGCCTCTCTGTTGTAAATATTTTCTTAGATGAAATGGCAAAGGAAGCAAAGAACATTATTACTACAATATGTGATGAACAATGCACAATGAGTGACAAGTTGCTTCCAAAACATTGCGCTCAGACAATAGCGCATCTAGCTAATAGAAAGAAAAAGGATAAAAACAAGAAGAATCCTATAGAAATAGTAAAGCCAGGAGCAGAAAGTTACAGAAAGACAAGGGAAGAATTGACAACAATGGACAAACTTCACATGGCGCTGACAGAACTTTGCTTTGCTATAAACTACTGCACCACTGTTAATGTGTGGGAGTATACATTTGCTCCACGTGAGTATTTGCACCAACATTTGGAAACCAGATTTTCCAAAGCTTTAGTAGGTATGGTCATGTTTAATCAGGACACAAGTGAAATAGCTAAACCATCAGAATTACTGGTCAGTGTTAGGGCCTATATGAATGTCCTACAAACTGTTGAAAATTATGTGCACATTGATATAACAAGAGTGTTTAACAATTGTCTGTTGCAACAGACCCAGAACATGGACAGCCATGGTGAAAAGAGCATAGCATCTCTGTATACACAATGGTATTCTGAAATTTTACTGAGGAGAGTGAGTGCTGGAAATATTTGCTTTTCCATGAACCAAAAGGCTTTCGTAAGCTTGTCTGCTGAAGGTGCTATTCCATTTAATGCAGAAGAATACTCCGATATCAATGAACTCCGGGCATTAGCTGAGTTGATTGGACCATATGGCATGAAATTGTTAAGTGAAACTTTGATGTGGCATATAGCCAGCCAGGTTCAGGAACTAAAGAAATTAGTGGTACAAAATAAGGAAGTTCTTCAAATGTTGAGAACCAATTTTGACAAGCCAGAAATAATGAGAGAACAGTTCAAAAGATTACAGCATGTTGACAATGTTTTGCAAAGGATGACAATAATTGGGGTAATTTTAAGCTTCAGACAGATCGCGCAAGAATCTCTGCTGGATGTTTTAGAGCGAAGAATACCATTCCTAATCAGTTCCATTAAAGATTTCCAGCAACAATTGCCTGGAGGTGATCCTATGCGCGTCATATCAGAAATGTGCTCGGCGGCCGGTCTCGCATGTAAAGTCGATCCAACGCTGGCATCTGCACTGCGCCAGCACAAAGCAGAAATCGAAGAAGATGAACATCTTATTGTTTGTTTGTTGATGGTATTTGTGGCGGTCTCCCTTCCGCGACTTGCACGCAGTGAAGGCTCCTTCTATAGACCATCTTTAGAGGGTCATGCAAATAATATCCATTGTATGGCTCCAGCCATAAATCATATTTTCGGGGCATTATTCACAATATGCGGCCTGGGTGATATAGAGGATCGAATGAAAGAATTTCTGGCGTTGGCCTCCTCCTCTCTACTACGCCTCGGACAAGAAACCGAAAAGGAGGCAATAAGAAACCGTGAATCGGTCTATTTACTTCTTGATCTTATTGTTCAAGAGTCTCCATTCCTTACCATGGATCTATTGGAATCCTGCTTTCCATACGTTTTAATACGCAATGCTTATCACGAAGTTTACAAACAAGAGCAAATGCTTTTGCACTCTTAAATATATTAATAAGTATATTATGTTGATTAAAGACAATTTAGATAGTATCTTATATGTAATATGGTAATTTACTGTACCTTTTTATATAGTTTTAATACTAATGTAGTTGCGAATTCCAATATTGTTTACTAGACATGTGCTTACTATACGTTATTTCCATGAAGCATCCTGAGATTACATTATTTATGGGCTTGTTTAAAAAAAAATTATTTTGTTATAGAAATATTTATGTTACAAAAGATTTCATTAGACTTTAATGAGACTGGAGAAGTATTCCTTCACTTTTTAGAATGTTAGACATACCTATATATTGAAACCACCTAATAAGTAGAATGCAGACAGATAACAAAAACATAGTAACAATAATAATTTTATATATACGCTATTATAACTTAAGGATGTGAGTATATTCGTTTTTATTATCTTATTTAGATTTTGTGATGTAATTTATTTGTATCCAAAACTTTTGCATATGACTATGATGTGGAAAGGAATGGCTTTCATCGCGTGGATAAACAGTTTCAAGGTGCCTAAATAAGATCAGCCAGTAATGACATTTTCAAGAGACGATGGCGATTTCTCTGGCGTTGTCTTCCACATGGCCCATTTAACACAAGTCGCATAAATATGTACTTGCTAACAACTAATCACCGAGTTTTAATATATTGTGTATATTCACCGAGTATTTATTTTATTTTCATTGAGTCCTATTGTTTCACTGTTGGATATTGCGTTCTCGCAGAATGGGAAAGGTTAAGACCATGATCTGCCTCGGTGGTGAAGTGCAGTTTGACAGATTTCAAATGCCTCTGTGTACATTGTGATATCTCACGTGAACCGATTTCGCCGGGCTCCAATTCGCAGGTGTTCATTGACCGCAATGTATAATCATCTATTTAAAGTACATAATAATACTTTGCATCCTTATGATATGAAACAGAAAGGTCGTACGGAATTGTATTTGTTGAATCTTTGCACCTATGGTGATGTAACACATCATTTATAACAATTATCGGCACACAGCATCGTCAGAATTTGTTAAGTGTTTTTTTTTTTACTTTTGTAACGTTTTTTATGCATTTAAGGCACCAAAAATGTTTTCGATTTTATAAATGTATAAATATTTTGACTTTATTATTATTATTATATATTGTTACTTTAATTCCATGGTAAGTGTTATCTATAGATGATTGATACTTTGATAATAAATTAGGGATGTATCACGCAACTTGAGTTTTATTTGTCTTGCTTATTTATATACAGATGCATTCAGCTAAGGCATTCCTCGATACCCGCCCACTAATTGATACCTAAGCACTTTTCACTACCGAAAAAATTATGTAAATATGACCGGATTTTGACAACACGTTTAATCTGCATTTATTTTTAAACCCGTGACTATTTTTTTATCTAAGCATCAACATTTAAGTTCAATTGAGATACGCTTTAGGTTCGTCTCAAATATCAAGCTGTTTGGTGGGAGGGGGGTGTGTGTGTGTGTTGTTGTTGTTTAGAATAGGAAGAAGGCGGATAGGTGCAAAAAGTAGAACATTAAGTCTCTGCCTTTGGGCGAAACTGACCTTTAATCAATCTGACAATTATAGCTTACTTATAATTTGCCAGGAAATGAGTTTGTATACAAAATGACAATTGTTACTATTTATTACTTTTCCCTTACTCTTAATGAGCCAGTAATAAAAAAAACGCCCTTAGCTGGACTCCCAACAAAACAGTCATAAAGAATTTAGCTAAGCGACAAAGCTTGAGGTGAAATAAAAGCGTATTTCATGTAAAATTTATTGTATTTTTTTTGTTATTTTGAAATCACATGTTGTAACATTCATCTCGTTAATTAAAAATATTCACATTGTCATTTAAATAATCTATTACGGTACTCTAGCTTATATATAGGAGAAATAATGCCATTGAGTAGTAGTACTATCAGATGGAAACAGCCTACCCACCCATCAGTTACACGATTGGTCGAGTCACTCCCACATCTGAACCATTAACCTCACTTTACATACAAATATACAACATTATACATTACAATTACAAGTACTTGTGTATTGTTTCGACGTTCACTAATGAAATGGCATTAATATTGGTATACTTATAAAGACTTGATACCTTATATATATATATATATATATATAAGGTATCAAGTCTTTATAAGTATACCAATATTAATGCCATTTCATTAGTGAACGTCGAAACAATACACAAGTACTTGTAATTGTAATGTATAATGTTGTATATTTGTATGTAAAGTGAGGTTAATGGTTCAGATGTGGGAGTGACTCGACCAATCGTGTAACTGATGGGTGGGTAGGCTGTTTCCATCTGATAGTACTACTACTCAATGGCATTATTTCTCCTATATATAAGCTAGAGTACCGTAATAGATTATTTAAATGACAATGTGAATATTTTTAATTAACGAGATGAATGTTACAACATGTGATTTCAAAATAACAAAAAAAATACAATAAATTTTACATGAAATACGCTTTTATTTCACCTCAAGCTTTGTCGCTTAGCTAAATTCTTTATGACTGTTTTGTTGGGAGTCCAGCTAAGGGCGTTTTTTTTATTACTGGCTCATTAAGAGTAAGGGAAAAGTAATAAATAGTAACAATTGTCATTTTGTATACAAACTCATTTCCTGGCAAATTATAAGTAAGCTATAATTGTCAGATTGATTAAAGGTCAGTTTCGCCCAAAGGCAGAGACTTAATGTTCTACTTTTTGCACCTATCCGCCTTCTTCCTATTCTAAACAACAACAACACACACACACACCCCCCTCCCACCAAACAGCTTGATATTTGAGACGAACCTAAAGCGTATCTCAATTGAACTTAAATGTTGATGCTTAGATAAAAAAATAGTCACGGGTTTAAAAATAAATGCAGATTAAACGTGTTGTCAAAATCCGGTCATATTTACATAATTTTTTCGGTAGTGAAAAGTGCTTAGGTATCAATTAGTGGGCGGGTATCGAGGAATGCCTTAGCTGAATGCATCTGTATATAAATAAGCAAGACAAATAAAACTCAAGTTGCGTGATACATCCCTAATTTATTATCAAAGTATCAATCATCTATAGATAACACTTACCATGGAATTAAAGTAACAATATATAATAATAATAATAAAGTCAAAATATTTATACATTTATAAAATCGAAAACATTTTTGGTGCCTTAAATGCATAAAAAACGTTACAAAAGTAAAAAAAAAAACACTTAACAAATTCTGACGATGCTGTGTGCCGATAATTGTTATAAATGATGTGTTACATCACCATAGGTGCAAAGATTCAACAAATACAATTCCGTACGACCTTTCTGTTTCATATCATAAGGATGCAAAGTATTATTATGTACTTTAAATAGATGATTATACATTGCGGTCAATGAACACCTGCGAATTGGAGCCCGGCGAAATCGGTTCACGTGAGATATCACAATGTACACAGAGGCATTTGAAATCTGTCAAACTGCACTTCACCACCGAGGCAGATCATGGTCTTAACCTTTCCCATTCTGCGAGAACGCAATATCCAACAGTGAAACAATAGGACTCAATGAAAATAAAATAAATACTCGGTGAATATACACAATATATTAAAACTCGGTGATTAGTTGTTAGCAAGTACATATTTATGCGACTTGTGTTAAATGGGCCATGTGGAAGACAACGCCAGAGAAATCGCCATCGTCTCTTGAAAATGTCATTACTGGCTGATCTTATTTAGGCACCTTGAAACTGTTTATCCACGCGATGAAAGCCATTCCTTTCCACATCATAGTCATATGCAAAAGTTTTGGATACAAATAAATTACATCACAAAATCTAAATAAGATAATAAAAACGAATATACTCACATCCTTAAGTTATAATAGCGTATATATAAAATTATTATTGTTACTATGTTTTTGTTATCTGTCTGCATTCTACTTATTAGGTGGTTTCAATATATAGGTATGTCTAACATTCTAAAAAGTGAAGGAATACTTCTCCAGTCTCATTAAAGTCTAATGAAATCTTTTGTAACATAAATATTTCTATAACAAAATAATTTTTTTTTAAACAAGCCCATAAATAATGTAATCTCAGGATGCTTCATGGAAATAACGTATAGTAAGCACATGTCTAGTAAACAATATTGGAATTCGCAACTACATTAGTATTAAAACTATATAAAAAGGTACAGTAAATTACCATATTACATATAAGATACTATCTAAATTGTCTTTAATCAACATAATATACTTATTAATATATTTAAGAGTGCAAAAGCATTTGCTCTTGTTTGTAAACTTCGTGATAAGCATTGCGTATTAAAACGTATGGAAAGCAGGATTCCAATAGATCCATGGTAAGGAATGGAGACTCTTGAACAATAAGATCAAGAAGTAAATAGACCGATTCACGGTTTCTTATTGCCTCCTTTTCGGTTTCTTGTCCGAGGCGTAGTAGAGAGGAGGAGGCCAACGCCAGAAATTCTTTCATTCGATCCTCTATATCACCCAGGCCGCATATTGTGAATAATGCCCCGAAAATATGATTTATGGCTGGAGCCATACAATGGATATTATTTGCATGACCCTCTAAAGATGGTCTATAGAAGGAGCCTTCACTGCGTGCAAGTCGCGGAAGGGAGACCGCCACAAATACCATCAACAAACAAACAATAAGATGTTCATCTTCTTCGATTTCTGCTTTGTGCTGGCGCAGTGCAGATGCCAGCGTTGGATCGACTTTACATGCGAGACCGGCCGCCGAGCACATTTCTGATATGACGCGCATAGGATCACCTCCAGGCAATTGTTGCTGGAAATCTTTAATGGAACTGATTAGGAATGGTATTCTTCGCTCTAAAACATCCAGCAGAGATTCTTGCGCGATCTGTCTGAAGCTTAAAATTACCCCAATTATTGTCATCCTTTGCAAAACATTGTCAACATGCTGTAATCTTTTGAACTGTTCTCTCATTATTTCTGGCTTGTCAAAATTGGTTCTCAACATTTGAAGAACTTCCTTATTTTGTACCACTAATTTCTTTAGTTCCTGAACCTGGCTGGCTATATGCCACATCAAAGTTTCACTTAACAATTTCATGCCATATGGTCCAATCAACTCAGCTAATGCCCGGAGTTCATTGATATCGGAGTATTCTTCTGCATTAAATGGAATAGCACCTTCAGCAGACAAGCTTACGAAAGCCTTTTGGTTCATGGAAAAGCAAATATTTCCAGCACTCACTCTCCTCAGTAAAATTTCAGAATACCATTGTGTATACAGAGATGCTATGCTCTTTTCACCATGGCTGTCCATGTTCTGGGTCTGTTGCAACAGACAATTGTTAAACACTCTTGTTATATCAATGTGCACATAATTTTCAACAGTTTGTAGGACATTCATATAGGCCCTAACACTGACCAGTAATTCTGATGGTTTAGCTATTTCACTTGTGTCCTGATTAAACATGACCATACCTACTAAAGCTTTGGAAAATCTGGTTTCCAAATGTTGGTGCAAATACTCACGTGGAGCAAATGTATACTCCCACACATTAACAGTGGTGCAGTAGTTTATAGCAAAGCAAAGTTCTGTCAGCGCCATGTGAAGTTTGTCCATTGTTGTCAATTCTTCCCTTGTCTTTCTGTAACTTTCTGCTCCTGGCTTTACTATTTCTATAGGATTCTTCTTGTTTTTATCCTTTTTCTTTCTATTAGCTAGATGCGCTATTGTCTGAGCGCAATGTTTTGGAAGCAACTTGTCACTCATTGTGCATTGTTCATCACATATTGTAGTAATAATGTTCTTTGCTTCCTTTGCCATTTCATCTAAGAAAATATTTACAACAGAGAGGCTCCTTTCTCTGATGTGATGTCTTTCCTCTGGACACAGTTCATGGGTGCAATTTTGGAAGTGGCTGCATATGAGCGGAAATGCAATAATATATCTGTTTTGAGCCGGAAATTCTAGGCACATGTGAAATTGACTTTCAAAAATCTTGCTGTAAAAACAGAACAAAGACAAGTCGGATGTTTCAACCATTATTTCGTCCAAATTGTCAACCATTTTAGTATGGAACACCATTTTATCTATGAATTGGGCCAGTTCTCTCTGATCAACAAGGTTTAAAGGTGTTTTGTTCAAAGAGGTGTAAGCTTGTAGCCTAAACCAATCTAAACGGAATGCACGAAAATCAAAGAGATCATTTTCCTCCACTTGTTTGATACTGAGATTTGCTGCAGTATTGCATAACGAGGACAGTATAACACTCTCATCCTCGGGACATACTTGTAGGTTTTGAATCATCAGGTTGAGGGCCACGGCATCAAATCCAGATAAATATTGCACATAGTACCTTTGCATGACCTGACTGTACTTGCGGACCAATGCCCTCAATTCTTCCATATGGAACAACAGCTCTGGGAGCTGGCGGTCAACCAGATCCTCCGTAGATTTTCCCTTTACTTTTTGTGGTGGGTTATCGTTATGACGTAATAGCCAGAACACTTCATCTCTAGCATAGCAAAGGCCGATAAATATTAATAACGCCTTTGGTCCCAATAGACCAGGCTGATCAGTCAGAATTAATCCCAATTCTTTCAGAGCGGTCCTTAAAAATTTTCTTCTCTCTCTGTGTTTGTACCCTGCCTTTTGCACAGAATGATGGTAGCAGTCTTTTACCTCCGATATTCTCTTACCATAGCCCTTTATGCCATCAAAAAAGCTTTGTATGTAAGTGTGTATATAAATGACCTCGTCACGGAACAGAGCCAACACCCAACCAGACTCTAGGGCACTAACCCACATTTTATTAGCATGATCCTGTTGCAACATTTGATGACAAAGTACGAAACCAAATATAACCCACCGTTCCAACGATTCCAAAGACAAATATTCACATGACATTGTGTTGGTCTCTGAGGGCTTCAGGAGTTGAGCTGGGTTGCTTACCAAACTCAACTTTTGCTCTGATCTCCAATGTTCAGCTGTTAAATTCCTCGCCGGGTACACATGCCATAAAGAATTCAACGCGCTTGATAGAACTTTTTGGTGAGGCAGAAACTCTTCCGAAAGCTTTTTGAACGGTGTGTCATAATCAACAATCATTTGCCCCAACCGCGGAAAGCTGGGATCTATCTGATTGTGTACCAATTCATGAGCAGCATTGAATAGTCCAAGCACTGCTTTTCGATCTTCCACTCTTGATAATAATATCATTAACGACACATATGTTGTTACCAGATCCAAATAATTTTTTGTCAATTCAAAGTTGAGAGTTAAATCGAGAGTAACTTGACAAGCATTCATAATATTTAAAAGTTCACAGACATTATCTTTGAAGTCCAAAAGATCTACAAAAGTGTAATAATACAAAGAAAGTGATTTTATGATTTCATTTCGAATGTTTGTTATAGGTTGAAGACCTTTGACATCAATATTGGGGAATCTTCGTACAATATGTTTTATAGATGATTCCAAGGTTTTATCACTCAGAAAGGCAGGTTTTGATTTAGCATCGCCACAAGCCTTCTTTATATTGTAGATTCTTGTTAGCATTCCAATACCTCGATCATTGAGGATGATTAGTTTCTCAGCCAACTTCTGCTGGCTGATATGTACGGATCTTGACATGGTAGACATTCTGAAATTAATAATAAAAACAATGTGATTATAAGCAATATGATTAGATGACGAATATACGTTAGTGGGCTACCAAAGGGCAACAAATTGGAGCGATATTAGCGACCGCATATTTTAACACAGATACCATATCGGGTTTATTTCGAGTACAATCGACAATCGTTATTAACGACTTCCTGTGCTCTTATCTCATCATTATTTTAAATTACAGATGAGAATATAGAATAGAATGAGTCATTGTGTCAATAAGAATACATCGTCTGCTACCGTTTAGTGTAATAGAAACAACATTAACGCAAACAGATAATATTAATTTTAATGATGTACTTGCCTGCCTAGGTGGTTCTTGCGACAAGATCAATAATGTTCAAGCACTTTAGCCGTCCATGATATTTTTGTATAATTTTCAAGTACAGTTAAATGAAAACATATATATTTATTATTCTGCACAATGTATGACGAAAAATGTATAGAAAAAGGGAGTGTCTCTAATGAGAAATGCGCACAGTTCGCTTCGCTTCGTTTAATTTATTGGCATTTGGCATTGACAGTTAGTACTACCAACATAAAAATACAAAATAATTTATTTCTCTTTATTTTAAAAGAAATATATTTAATAAATAATAATAGAAATTCAATAGTTTTATTTACTTCGAATTATTTTTTATATAACCAGATCAAAATATTGTAATGATATCAAAATGTTCGTTTATACATATATAAAATATTTAAATTAGTGCGCAGACATTAAACAGCTTGAAAAGTAATGTAACGTAACAATCTATTTGTAAGAATATGAAAAATCAGATGTAACATTATTTTTTTTAAGGAGATCTACAAATTTTCCTCTTACTGAATTTTTACAAATTCGTAAAATTAGAACTGTAGGAAAACGATATAAACCAAAGAACATGCATCCAGGAAAATCAAATATATGAGTAGATGTAGTTGTCTGTGCTTGTCTATGTTGTCAAGTCTATGTTCATTTATATTAGAGTTCGTCGGCGGTGTAATGAGTTTTATTATTTAGAATAATATCTTCTCAGTTATTTAAAAGCAATAACTTGAATACTTTTTTCTTTTGGTAGAGAGGCAAAGCTTTCATCATGCCTCGAATAATGATAAAAGGTGGCGTTTGGCGCAACACGGAGGTATGGTTTGAATAAACTTCGAATTCGCTTGGACGCTTTTGCGAGGGAATGATTATAAAAATAGCTGTTGTATGTCTGTTTCAGGATGAAATCCTCAAAGCGGCTGTGATGAAATATGGCAAAAATCAATGGTCACGTATTGCGTCCCTGCTTCATCGGAAGTCCGCTAAGCAATGCAAGGCTCGGTGGTACGAGTGGTTGGACCCCAGTATCAAGAAGACGGAGTGGTCCCGCGAGGAGGACGAGAAGCTACTGCATCTGGCCAAGTTGATGCCGACCCAGTGGAGGACTATTGCTCCTATCATTGGACGCACAGCGGCTCAATGCTTGGAGCGATATGAATATCTCTTGTAAGTCCTGAATATTGAAGTTGCTTGCATTATTTAATTCATATTTACAGGGTTTTCTTATATTAAACACAATATAAATAAGACAACAAAGTAAACTTTAGTAAATTTTGTTAGAATCACAACAAATTAACTCACATTGAACATGACCTTCTGACACCTGGACATCCAATATATTTTGCCACATGTAAAACATAAGTGCTACTGATTCATAAACCAACCCCGTTGTTTCATTTAACAGGACATTTGTAAATCACCCCCAAATTACATCTAGAATTACTTAAAATGTTAGATGTTACTTATAATGTTGTAAATTTTTACATATATTTTGAATTTATACGCAATGGGGCCACTCTGGAAAGAAAAATCTAAGTCAGACATGTTGATGAAATCGGCCAAACTATATAATGTCCTAAAAGACTATACTGAGTAGTACTTACTGACACTCACTACACAGCTAAATGTTAATAGTTTAAAGGTAGCTTTATTATATATGATAGTATTATAATGAGCAGTATGGACAACAGAAGGGGCTTTTTGAATTTAAATTCATAGTCCTACTGTATAACTCAGTCCATGCGGTGCTGTGGATGTAGGCCATGGGAGTAGATTATCACGTTATTGGTTATAATCACTCGGCTGAAATTAAACATGAGAACACATTCCTGAGGTGTCTTGGTCTATTTTCTGATGCAAAATTGGTGGTTAACCAGGCAAAAACTTTATGAATGTTCTAAGAGTATAATGTTCTTCTGTATTACACTCCATTAGCTATTCTGAAACCGGCGCGTGTGTATGAAGAGACTGATGAATGTAGACGAAGGACGTCAGGTTTGCAAGGTTAGAGATGTTTGGCACTCCGTGCTCTCTGCCTACCCCGCTA
>DVPR01000204.1:0-15748 GCA_018239345.1 Oxynetra stangelandi
GACTGACGCTGTGAGAATAATTGTTTAAATCGCGAAGAGTTATTTGAGAAATATTTTTCGAGTAGTATTTTGTTAAATCTGACGCGATTCTAATAATTGGACATTGCAAAAATTATAATTGGAATGCGCTTAAATTACTTATGTTTATTCATAACTTAAATTTCTTCTATTTTTTGTTAGTCATTATCATGCAATAAATTGTTATGGGATAGGCTTTGACGGATATAGGTTTAAAAATCAAGCCACCAGTCCAATGCTATTGGGTTCAGATCCTGACCAGCATCATTTTACATAGCAATTAAGGTGCGTTTTTAAGATTAAATATATCTTGCTGCAACGGTGAAGTAAAACATTCCGTAAAAAATAGTGCGTCTAAAGTTTACCAATCTAGACTTAGTCAGCGTAGCAAACTATGGCCTTAACTATTCTATCATCTGAGAGGAGATGGGTATTAAATAGAGTATCATTATAGATAAGGCAATAGTCATGTCATCAGGACTTTAGCAATACCAGCTGCAGCATAGACATTTATTTTATGAATTAAATTTTTTTTATTGCTTATATTAAAGCTAATAAAAAACCGTTTGAAGAGTGAAGTTTTATTTGTTATTAAATCTCAGTCATTACCCAACTTGCTAGTGTGTATTGAATATGTAAGGAATTTTAACAATATTCCAGTTTTACAACTAATGACTAATACTTGACGAATACTTGAAGTTGTAGCGATTGTTTGACAGTAATAACAGTATACATGTATAAATACTTTTTCTATTTTTTTATGAGGATAATGTAATAAAACCCTGAGTCTGTGTTGTGCATAATATAAATTTACAGCTAAACAATTAGATCTAAACGATTTGCTCAAAGCATATTTTCATAGACATCAGATACGTAGTTTATATATTTTGAAACGGAAGTGGCATTAAAACATTACTATACTATAAACATTTATTGTTGCAATATTAACATATAAAAAAACTATAATTTATGACAGGTCTGGTATGTCAGATTCGGTGACAAAATAGTTGCCGCGAAAATTGCGTCCCACTTTCGCGCCTAGACCTTCGAGTACAACTCGACGGTAACAAAACAATGACGTCAATAGGTAGTGTGTGATTTGTTTAAATATGTTACCAAATTGATTTGCCAATTTTATATATTTTGTAGTAATAAAAAGTTTTGTTAAATTTAGCATAAAAATTCAAAAAAAAAATTAAGTGTAACAAAACAGTAAAACGCGGAATCATCTACTTTGGCCATTAATTATGTGTAATGAGAATATGATTAGTTACCCTACATTTGTTTCATTATTTTCATGTAACTTTTTTTTATAGAGCGTAAGTGTTTACTTGCTCCTTATGTAATATTTTAATCGTCGAGCAGATATTCGTGGAGTATATCGCGAAACAATAGTATAAATCGACAACAGAGCAAAGCTTTCAATCTGCAGAACAATCTTATTCAAAATAGCTGACCTAAAAGTTCAACCTTGGTACATTCTGTGCTATAATCTCTGTTTCTGTTTGAGATTACTTGTCATTGAATTAGTAGGCTAATTTTAAATGCGCTAAAACTGTTAGCAGGGTAGCCAGTTACAAATTTAATACTGTTTATGAATGAAATAGTTCAAGATTAATGTAATTTTCCGAACGTATATAGAAAAAATATGTATATACAAAAAATAACAATACAATAATGATTTATTAAGTAAAAAAAGACTAACCAATATTTTATGGTCCTTGGAAGCCGAGTTTCGTGCTTCTCTCTCAATTGCCTTAGATAATAACTATCGTAACCGTAATACCAATAATGTTTTGTAATACTTTACAAACATAGTGTACCATGAGCTAACGGTGTGTATAAAAAAATATGATGTGACCTATTTCCGTTTCGCATTTTTATAATGTCGTCACGATCCTATCGTTTTTCACAAGATGGCGACGCATAACGACAAGTCCCTGTATTTCTATTTGTGTAGCTTTGCTGCCTTCAGCCTGTCTGCACACAACCTGAGCGCAGCTGTCGCCGAATAATGAACTCATATTATGTATGCCGGCGTTGTAACGATAAAATCTAGGCAACTGGAGCTTTGTCATTTACAATTATCGCTTAAGGTTACCGCCAAAAATAGCGGACAAACGCGCTTTTTACATAATTTCATCGCAAAGTTGCGCTGAAAATAGCCGCGACGCGGTGACGCAGAGCGCTCCCACTCGCGCCCGCGCGCCCCGGACTCACCTCTCGCCGCGAGCACGACCGCCGCCACGGTGAACAGTGCACACAACATAAACCTCCATAACTTTAATCTCTTGGTCCACATTGTGTTGAAGTCCAGCCCGCTAAGCCGGACTACCGGTCATTTGCACTCACACTCGCGCACTCGATCGATCGATCTACGGACACGATGCACATCTGTAGTACACTGAACGAAAGAATTCACCGGTGATCTAACGCGACTTACAATCCCATGGAATGCAATTCACGCCGATCACCAACCGTTTAAGTTGCGGTCAAAAGCGTCCGGGGCTGTGCGGATACAACTTAGGGGCATACCCGCCGACACTTAAATTACTGAAGGGCCACCGCACTATTTAACCACAATTTAAACGGTTGTAGAATGCGGTGTCAAATAGTAGGCGATGCTGCAAGTGGCGGTCGGACGTACTCTATTTCCGGAGACAGCACAGCATCGCTGGTCGGAGGGGTACTGGCGCGCGAGCAAGGCGCTCCCCGCGCGGAACTTTCGGTGATATTCAGCCCAGTGTTCGTGCCAAGCGCAGCGGGCGCCGGAGGGGAGCGGCGGGCAGCGCTGGACGCTGCGAGCGCATCCGCGCGAAAACCCTCATGCACGCTGCGGACTGAGAGCTGACCAGTAAAATCGTACACGGATTACAAATCAAAACACATCAAATCACGGTTATGGCATACCTGACTATTGCGTCACTCTTCGAAGCTAGATCCAACGCTCGCCAATCCACACATTAATGGAATAATTGAATTTCATTTTTGTATCAAATAAAATGCCTGTAATATTCGCTGTGGATACCTGCGATGATCATATTTATAAATCCAATTATGATTTAAAATAAATCTCGTCGTAAATGACTTTTCAATGTTATGCCACCAATTTACAATTTATACCATCCTATCCTACACGATCTTCTGACGATCCGATTTGCATTTTGGTACCGGGCAATGGCTACAAATTTTGAGTAATTAATTAACCGAGATAAGTTACTCTCATGCGTTCGAAATTGATTAATACCGGGTGCGCGCTGGCGCTGAGCACTCGTTGGCACGACGAGCGCGACACCGACCACTCGCGTAAATATTTCAATCTGCCATTCTCTGAATTACTGCCATCTCTTTTACCATTATTTATAACACGCATCGGACACGGACGAAACAATTGGCATTCATACACCATGAGATCTTAGCGTCTTAATAATTTAAAAATAAAAAAGATTTTAGCAGTTGTATATGCATAGATAGTATCTAGGTGTAGATGGATGTGTTACTTTCTCGTATTTTCGTAATTTCATATATACATTAGGCATTTGGCTGTATTCCATGCACGTCCCAGCACTGGTCTAGAGTCACTCCTCACAGCTGAGAGAACAGATGCGTACATCAACACTTACTTCATGCGGATTTCAATACATGCACTCGCTAATTAACATATATCTTCATACTGGTAAAGAGTCTTTGTTTCTTACTATACGTATTAACGTAGCTTTAATATTTCAAAAATATGTATATTCTATTTTACACAATCATTTTTTTTATGTATTATTTGTCAACATTAAAATAGTAACCTCTGTCAGTTTGTGTTAGGCTTTATATTACGTTTTATAGGTGTTACATTCCAGTATATTACAAAATTTTTTATTTCAGCATCATCACATTACTTTTGCAATTAATTTAAAACATATTCTTCCTATTATTAACCCAATTAGACGTGGCTCGGAAAATTTAAAACAAAACGAAGTAGTAATGGAAACTGTAAAGTTCATTTGAAATTTTAAATAATTTTACTATATAAATCAGTGTTTAAATTTTTTAAGTTCTGCAGGAAATTATTTTCACATTCATACATAAATTGCTTCATAAAATGTATCTCAAGAATTCGTACTTCACTCTTGGTCCGATTCAAATCCGGTAGACGGTAGAACCTGTATACGGTTCACCCGGGGAATTATCACCGCTACATCTATTTCTGCCGTGAAGCAGTTGTTAGTGTAACAACCTGTGTTTGCAGCAGTGACCTGTGAAGCAGTCGTTAGTATAACAATCTTAGTCTTCAAGAATGAAAATACTTCTGTGAACAGTCAAGAATAGGAGAAATAGTTCTGTTCAAGGCCGTTTTCAAATGTCATTGGGCGGCAGCAGCCCAATCGTGACAGCTGCATGCCCGTTTGCCGCTCAATTCACATAAAAAAAAATCCTGCGCGCAAAATAATACATAGACCTATAAAAAGACAAATATCCTCGCACATTTTATTATAAAGCCATAACGTCAATACGATTAAAAATGCAATTAATAAAATATACTAATGACCTGGGGAGTCAAGAGCCTCCGAAACCGGCGTGTATGTATGAAGACACTGATGAATGTAGACGAAGCGCGCCAGGTTTGCAAGGACAGAGATGTTTGGCACTCCGTGCTCTCTGCCCACCCCGCTAGGGACCTGGCGTGACAGTTATTTATTTATTATTTTATTTTTACTAATGACCTGTTTTATCAATAGAACGAATGATCCGCCATTTTGCACGCCAACATCACAGGATAGTAGTTTTGGCATCCGTCGCTAACATCAAAGACGTCGATTATTTAGTTTAATTTCTTTTTCAAATATTGTAATTTTAATTTATATGAACTAATTTTGAATTAAATATACTTTTTCAAAAGCTCCTCTGTCGCTGAAAAGTGATGACTGACGTAGTCGGTAACATATCGAATTGTTTATGTGTTCAAACTATTTAGACTGGACCATTGAGGCAGCAGTAAATAAACGCGAAGAAATTTATATACATATATTATTTTACATTTATGCTGTCAGGTTACCAAAGCTCTGCCTAGTTTGAGCATTGGATTGGATGGTGTTGCGTGAAGTGTCCCAAGATAGTTATTTTTTATTTAATTATTTGTGTTGAAGTAAATGTTCAATATATAATGTGATCTGATTGTACATATTGATTTAAACTTTTAACTGATAAAATTTAAAAATGTACGCCGTGCTCACTGCCTACGCCGCCAGGGACCTGGCGTGACGGTTATTTATTTATTTTATTTACATGATGAATCTTTGTGCCATCCTTTTTCTTCTTTAATTTGTATGTGTCTCAATGTGCTGTTTACATAAATAAATATGATCTTGTTTGTATGTCTGTATAAGCTACAGTAAAAAAAAAGCAATTTGTTTTTGGTACTATTCAACCTATGTTAATAAAAACCTTTATCAAGACATTGATTTGAAGCAACAAGTTTGCGTGTAGATTTTTCTAAAATCTTCATTATATTGTTTGAGTCAAATTAATCGTACATATTTTGGCGATGAAAATTTGCCAACAGATGTTTTAAATATGCTTTAAAAAGATACCATTACTAATAATACACATTTAGATGTCATTTTCAGGTAAATATAATTAAAAACAATTTGTGCTTATTAAAAAAAATATTATATTAATTAAATTTATCCATAATCTAATGATCCACAATAATCAGTTCATCAATGCTCCAGTCTTCATACGAGTGATCGGGAAGGTATCTTCTGATGATAATTGGAATTTTTCTCTGCTTCAATTCTTTCATTGCTATTTGTAGGGGATCCGTTTCTCCTTCCAACTCCACCATTACCGGTGCACACATAGCTATCTGTAAAGCTCTAGTGCCTGAAAGAAAAATTTACAATTATCCTTTGCAAAAATATATTATCATTATCATAATCGGCCAACATCCATCCGCTCCTTAAATAGCCTCTTTGAAGGCTTGCAACTGACTCTGGTCTTCACTAATTATGATCATACTTAATGCATAGCATCCAGTTCAAATAGTGTGCAATAGATATGTTTTAAAAACACACAGGCAACCTTAACAGTGCACAGACGGAAAAGAAAGCCATAGCATAAGAAACTTAAGCTAGAAAGTACTCCTTAAATAAATTTTGAGTCAAACGCAGCCGTTGGGCGTCTTTATTAACGTTTTTCATTATATGAGGCGATGAACAATAAATTCGTATCATTGGCCTTTTCAAGCCTTTCTATGTCAGATTTCCTGACATAGACACAAGGCGAGTGCAAATAAATACATATTGCTGAGTATTCAAACCATGGAGCACAGCTCCATTAATTTTAAATACACAAGGTTTATATGACCCCTACATTGTATAAGGCCAAGTACTTTACCCAAGACGCGCGCACGTTCATACTTGGTCATGTATCGTGTAGTTATTCGTTTGGACTTTTCGACCCCGCCTCCCGCCTGACCCGGCGCCACGCATTGCACATTGTACCCGTCTTCCTCCTGCTCCTCCGTCTCTTCTATGTTGTCATCTTCTTCGGCAATATCGTCGTAGTCCGCGCCCGGATCCTCCGCTTCGTATTCTTCGTCAGCCATACTTGTTGTTAGGTATTAATTTGTCTTATACGTATTGCTTACGATAAATACGAATTTTTGAGAATTAGGAAAGTTAGGTATGATATATTTATAATATAAATAATTCGTAAGCCTTATAAATCGATGCACCTAACCTTGTTTAGTATATTTGAAGTTTTATTTTTGTCTATGGCGGATAGAGCTTTTTTGACATTGGACAGAGGTAAAAGATACTTTTTATAAAAAAAATTTTGGTTAGAATTTTCTCTTCGGGGTCAAAAGTAAATAAATTGAAAATATTTGTGATTTTACTATACATTATTAAAAACTAAGCTCATTTTTTATTTTAAGTTGTGAAAGTAAAAATGAATTAAAATTTTACTCTACTTGCAGGCCAAATCTCAACATTGTTTCAATTTCCATAGTAATACTGGATATTTAATTTAATAAGATATAACAATGAACAAAGTGAACAAAATAAAACACAAATATGTATTTTCAAAATTACTGTCAGATAAAAATGCACCAGAAGACTACTTTATGATAATTATTTCAACAAGATTCTTGTTAATCTCATTTATTCCTTGTGATTCCAGTAGTAATTCCTTAAATTTTGTGCTCATTTATTATATTTTTTAAGAATATTTTTTTTGTAATCAAACTTTGGATTTTATATTTATTTGGATTTAAAAAAAATTGTATTCATAAAGCATTTTTAATAAGATTTTGTAGTTACAGTTAAGTAATAAAAAATAATAGTAAAACTTGTAATTAGTTGATTCTAGCCATTGCTTGAATCGAAAATTTCGTATGTTTAACCCATTTTCTTTTAATCAGTTACATGCTCTACAGTGCGATAATTTTTTTATATTAATTTCTGAACGATCTCTCTGAACCTTCGTTATTTTTTTAGACCGCTCTTGTCTTTGGCACATAAAACGTTTTTCCTTTTCCGGTTCTGCATCAAAGCTGTAACCATGCCGGTGTGTATTTTCGGGAAAATAACTCAAAATTCGTCATTTAAATGTAAAGATTTCGTGATCTTTGTGATTTAAAGTTAATCCTTAATAAGACATGCACGGTTCCACTTAATAGTGATTACCGAAATGACGCGCAAAACAAGACAAACACATGGCAGAACCTGACGTGCATGTCTGACACAAATCGTGTCTTCCATGTGCCGAGAAGTGCCCAAATAGAACTATACATGTGACCAGTTAGAAGTATATGTATTGAACATGGACAAGTCGACGTATCGAAACTTGAAAAATGATAGTGTTACAAATAACCTATTCGTGAATTCCAGCTCGCGATTGATTTACTGCACCCGACGCCCGCGTCCGAGAGAAGGAAGCACAAGCTGAAGAGGCTCGTGCCGCACCCCAACTCGTATTTCATGGACGTAAAATGCCCCGGTTGCTACAAAATCACAACCGTCTTCAGCCACGCTCAGAGAGTGGTAGTCTGCGCGGGATGTTCCACGATCCTCTGCCAGCCCACGGGAGGCCGCGCTAGGCTAACCGAAGGTACGGTTTAGTATATCATATTTCTATTGTTCTAAAATTGAACAGATCAGAAATCACTTCTATGATCATTTATCAAGACTGCCAGTCCATATTATAGTAGGATATAATTAGATGTATATTTGATGAATGTTTCAGTTATTGTTATGTCAAATGCAAATTGCATGTATGTATATATTTAGCCCCAACACAAAATGCAAGTTGGATGTCTAAAATTAAGCAGCAATAATATAATAAGATCACTTTTTTGAGTAATGAAATATAGTAATTATTGTAATAAATATGATATTCTTTCATATAATTCCATCTAAATGTTTTGTATATAGTATCTTTTAGTATATAGTCGAGGATTTATGTTATGAAATATTCGGTGTTGACTTCTTTGTAATGTTACATTACTTTCAATCAAAACAAGCATTATATATAAATAAGTAATATTCGCTTCATACTGATATATTTAGTGGGAAATTAGATAAGTTATCTTAAATGGATCACTCCTAGTAATTTAATTGTGCGCTCTGAACACTTTTAGAACATTTAAAAGCATAAATATTGTTCTGTATAATGTGATTGCAACATGTTGCATGCTTACAATATTACATCATTTTGAAAACAGTATTGCACAATCAATTGATATAGTGATTTATAAAATGATTGCACATTATTTGAAATATCATTTTTAGGATAAATTTGTTTTATGTACTTAACAATAGTGACATATATCACAAGGTAAAAGGCTTTATTGGCTTTATTTGGTTTTAATGACTTTTTGCATGACATTGAACTATACATTTAAATACGGAATCTGCTTTTATCTGTAAGTCAATTTCTATCTTTCGTCGTCCCTCTATTCACTTTATATGGGGTCTGCACAGTATGCATTGCTGTTTGCTGATCTTCCATGAGCCATCATCTGAACTCACTCCCTTACTTATATCCATGCTTCAGCACAGATATTACTTGAAGATTCTATCCATCTTATTATACGCTACAGAGACTTGGTGCTTATACAAAGGTGATATAAGAAGATATCTACCACATAAAACGTCTTTGTGCTATTCTCGGTGTGACATGGAAATATTGTGTTGCCAACTCGGAGGTCCGGCACCGCACTCGGATGACTGGTATAGAGTCCCTTCTGATAAAGGGTCAGTTGAAATGGTGTGAACACCTTGGGCGGATGGAGGAGCATAGATTGCCACAAGCTGTCTTCTATCTGGAGCTCACGGAGCGAACGCGAAAATCTGATGGCTAATTATTGCGCTATAAAGATGTCCTCAAGCCAAATCTATCTATCTACTTGTGGCATTGCCAGTGACTCTTGGGCGAAGCTGGCCGAATGAAGATCTGTTTAGTGCTATACCATAGAAAAAAAAGTACCTCTGCTTATGAAGGACGCCTCCTAAAAACATCTTGACACCAAAAGAGAGCACCAAAAATCTCGGGCCAAACCATCGTATAATCATACTTATAACACTTGTGGCTCGCTTTTCTGTACATCCTGCAGCCGAAAGGTTAAGACAAAATTTGGCTATTGCGAGTGATGTATTGTAGTACATGTAGAGGAGGACATCATATCGAGACTTAATTTAATCTTCCTCGATCTTGGAACCATTAACATTCATTCTCAGCACTTTCTCCATTATATGTATATAACCTAACATCACTTATAATGTTGCTTAAACCCAGTAGCCCTGCATCCCTCAATTTATTTATGTAATTGAACGATGTTACTTATGTGAGTATAAATAGCTGCCCTGATAGACTAGTTGAACTTTGGACTGTACTGAAATCCCTAGGTTCCTAGGTTAAATAATTTGAACCTATCCAAGAGTGAGACAGAGATATGTTATATCATCAGAACAAATCACGACCACAATGTGCGCATCCACCATCTCCGCATGCTCGCAGTTTCTGAAATGGATGAATATCAGTAGCAAGACTAATTTTTTAAAAGCCAAAGTCATTTGACACGTTTTGAAGAGTGCAAGTTAAATATAACGGCCAAGTCATATCTGTGGAAGAACAGATAGTCGTTAGAGTGGACAAGTACTGGAGTAGAGACAGCGGTTCAGCAGATGTAATGTCGGTCGCCCTTCGGCTCGGTGAGATGATGATCTGTGAAGGCTACTGGCAGATGCTGGACACAATAGCCCGCAGACACTGAAAGGCTGATGATTAATTGATTAATAAATTAGCCTAATGGTTCATATGTCAAACGCGAGCTTTATCAACTCTTTGTAGATAAAGCGAATTTTAATATTGAATATCACTCGCTGGAATGTCAAAGGGAAATGTGTTTTCAAATGTGTGTAAAGTCTGTCAATCTGCACCTACAAAATGTGGCATGCTATGGCCTTGACTCTTCTCAATCCTTGAAGAGACCGATGTTCGATAACAGAACGGTTAATGATGATGAAGATACAATACTTTATGTTTATTTTCTGCATTCAGCTATTTCTAGTAATACAGTGAGTGCCCTTTAAGAACTTACAGAGACTGAAGACATTTTCTACGCAAGCGTATAACATCATAAGTCTTGCTTAATACGATTTTACTTGGATAACAACCTGTTTGACTTGATTTCTATCAATATTCCTTACCAAATTAGTTACATGTTTAGAAACTAAAATAATTATCATAAAATTGTATTAAGGAACAACACATGTTGAATCTTTGTGAAATAATAGTATTTGCATGCAACTTAAAGATACTCAGTAGCCTTTTAATATTTTGAGAAATGCAGCATTTTTTTTTAAAACAATTATTTAATTAAAACAAAAATATAGCTAATTCAAAGTATATGCATTTTCAATTGATGGTTTTTATAGTTAATCAGGCATTTTTACAGGATTTTTCACATGCATGTAAGAAACGCCAATATCTCCATTATGCTTATTAAAAAAATAGTTTTAAAACATTGTTTACCACTGGTGATAATAAATTTTGTTAATTGGTAAATGAAATCAAACCTTGTAACACTCATACCATTATAAAGTAACTTGGTGTTGCCAGTAATAGATTAAAAAATTGTGGCCATTTTTCAGTCTAGTTTTAATAATAGTAGTGTGCTCTTAATATTAATGACATTACAAATATTTTAATGTAATTTTAAATGAAATTTTCTGTATTTATTTGCATCCATGTACAATAAAAATATAATTCTAATCAATTGTATTTTGTTACAGGATGTTCGTTTAGGAGAAAACAACATTAAAGTAACCTGGAGAGAGAGCCATAATTTAAGATTGCATTTTATTTCCAATTACGTGAATAAGTGACATTTTGCTATTTCAGTGGATTTGTTACGCCATCATATTACAAATAAAGGCTATTTCAAAGGAGCATGATGTTTTTTTGGACTTGTCATTTTAAAATAATAGAAAAAAAATTGAAATTTTGTGTAAAACAAGTATATTCTTACATTTCAACATCTTTTATAAAAATATCACGATAAAATTCTTGGAAATTCACTTATTGTAACTGATTATTTACACTAATACATTAAATAATATTTAAGTGGTTTCTTTTCTTCTCATCTTTTGTTATACATTTTATGCATAAATATATTATTGGAAAACAATATGATTCATCTATATATCCCCATTTACTATCTATACATACTTGTAAAAGCATCACTAAGTCATTTTGATAAGAAATGATTGACTTTTAAATTGCACTCAATGTTTTGATAGAGTACAGAAGGAAATTGATAATGCATTTGTTTATCAATGCACTTACAACAAAGTACTTGTATAGCAAAACACAATGTTGTATATTAATTTTCATTTACGAAAAAAATTTCTTTCAATTTTATTGCATCCGCTTCGCATAACTTGACTTCCGCGTTCGTAATGTCTTGTTTGATCGCCAATATTAAGTCTTCCAGTGAGTTGAAATTTTTCTCCGGTCTCAAATAACCGACGACGCAAATTTTCAAGTGTGATTCATAGAAATCTTGTTCGAATTTGTGCATGATGTGAGTTTCCTGAAATTGAAAGGTTTATTATTATTAATAAGCCATTTGGAAAAACATAAATTTATTTACTTTTGTACATGTTATTTACAAATTCTCAACTTCACTTCGAGGCTGAAGGCAAATTCAATGAAGCAGAACTATAGTAGTCTTTTCTTAAGTGCCGAGTGCTCAATTTAAATAATAAAGCAAGCAAGAGTTGATATTGGTTTGATGAAACTTTATAATACAAAATTTTACAAATATCCTCATCATGGTCATTTGTTCATTACGTTAAAAATTAGATTTGACTAAGTTTAATTACCATCACACAATGACAGTTTGAATATGACCGCCATTTTTAAAGTCGATGACACTAAGTTTGTAATTTTAATATTGAAGTAAAGATATCAACAGGTGGATATGAATCAGTGTTTATGCTCGTTGAATATTTATCTTTTTTCTTTGTTTAACTCGTAACTTACCACAGACATTTGTTTATTTTGATAGAACGGACACCAGCCAATGTTTGCCACCATCTTGTGTATGGGTCCAGACTCCACTTGCGCCCATCCATAGTATACGACTGGGTTTAAATCGGGTGGCAGTGATTTTATTACTTCCAAAGGATAGTTGGCTGAAATAAATTGAAAAAATAAATGTCTACTGATTATGGGCTATTAATAATTAGACTTATAACCTATGTTTTACTTAAATGTTTATAATTTTACACCGTTACTTTAAACGAAATATATTTGGAAGAAAATCATAACAACTCAGATAAGTATTATCTGGTTTTTATTTTACCAATTTCAAATATCATAAAAAGTAATAATATGTATGTAACATTTAAGTAGGGATGTTAGTATACAAGTGTTTACTAAGGTATAACGACAAAGCACATTTAAAATTTCTTCAATATAATCGAGAGTAAAGCAATAGGGTAATGAAGCAGTTTTACAAGAGATATTGTATTGATAAAAAATCTCTTAGTAAAATAAAAAGATTGATTAATATCAAGGAAAAAACATTCTGCTACTAGACTGGTCTGTTTTTAAAGATGGAATCAGACGCATTTTAATATCAGCCGGTCATAATATCATCCATCATCATTATCATTGTCTCATACTATAATGTATGAATTGAAAATATAGTATTTTTATAACAAGATCTCTTATTTCAATTTGTTTACATATGGTATTAAACTAGGTAATTTGTGTATTAACAGCAGACTCGTTATATTTTGTAGCCGACACTTGTACTAACATGTTTTATGGTATTAATAGATTTGCTTTTCTTTGATGATTCGATTTGATAAAGTCCAACCAAGAGGCGACCTTGGCGTGTATTTTACGTTGTATAGATAAGCAAAAATAGTTGATTTCAGAACGTCTGCAACGATTCGATCATTCCTACCAGCTATGGTCTAGGTCCAGGGCAGTGTACGACCGTAGCTAGAGTTAAATTTAAGTTAGGGCTCAAATAGAAATATTACTCGATCTGATTTGGTAAATAGATTTTTGTCTTTCTCAACCTGCGGGTTCACGCATGTGTGAATCGGTTAACACTCAATTGCCACGGATTATGTATAGATAAATATAAGAAAGAGATTGACTCCAATCTACACGATGGTATTTTATTTATGTAGGAAAAGGAATCACAATGTCGACCCCCCACCCCCACCCCTCCTCACATCCCTCAGCTACAGCGCTAATCCGGCAACGAATTCATAATAGACAATACAAACAAAAAAGACAAAAAATGTTATAAAAGTTTTTTTTTTTAACAAATGAAAAACGTAATTTTATACATTATTTTATCGAGAACGGTGAGTAATATGTGAATATAGGTACTTTTTTATAGAGTAACAGTAATACACTAGCTGCTTGTGTAAACGGGACGTATGGAAACCAGTTCGATATCTCGTTTATTTAATTCAAATGCAATACGTAAACATATTCATATGGACAGCTATTGACAATGTGCTCACCGGTTTTGACTTTTGCCCCATTTATTATTCATACAGATATTATGAAAATAAATATCCTATGCGAAAACTAAATATTATAAAAATAAATATCCTATGCGAAAACTAAATATTATAAAAATAAATATCCTACTAGACTGGTTCGTTGGTGCAGTGGTTAGTGCTCCTGACTGCTGCAACGGGGGTCGCGGGTTCGATCCCCACCCAAGACAAATGTTTGTGTATTGAACACGTACATTGTTTCTGTGTCTGGGTGTAAAAAGTAATTATATATATGAGGAAATATTTCTATGCATGTATGTAGTCAATCAGCCATCTGGCCAACAAAATCCAGGCACTGCTAAGTGCCTAGTTTGGGATCAGTAGGCTGTTAATGGAATTGTCCCCAGATGCTGTTATTATATTATAAAAGTTAAATACTAAAATTATGAAGTCAAGAGTGCTTCGTAAGATTTGATTACATTTACAAAGACGTATAAATGCATTAAAATAATATGACTTTGGACATTTCAACACACGGCTATCTGATTCCAAGATAGGAACGTAAGCAGTTCCCGTGTTATGTTAATCAAACGGTTGATAAACTACATATGTAAATACTTTGAAATAATTATATGCTCAAAATTTGACCCAATATCAAAGGTTAATTAAGTAGTCGTACTTTTCAAAACTTTTAGTACTACGAGTAAAATGGGAAATAAAATCATTTTATTGCAGTTTACTGCAACGACGCTATTCCGGAAATGATGCAGTGACATCGTATAATTTTAAAATAACGATATATTTTTGAATGTTTATTTTTATTGATATAGAAAAATCGTGACAAGCATGTAACTGATTATATAGGGTTTGTCAATTAAAATTCGAAATTTCAACATATATCCGTACTTTTTTTTCATATTTCAAATGTTTATGCATCTGGCATATAATGCCTAATTAGATAGTTCGAAAATTTTCTTAATCGAATAAATAATCGAAATGAGCACAATACTGCATTCTTTTAAATGCCTTTTCCTGCTCTAGTAGATTTCTTTTTCTAATGTTAAATCCGCATGCGTCTGGCATATAAAACCTGATTTGACT
Organism: Oxynetra stangelandi; assembly: GCA_018239345.1. NCBI lineage: Eukaryota > Metazoa > Arthropoda > Insecta > Lepidoptera > Hesperiidae > Oxynetra > Oxynetra stangelandi. The sequence continues at coordinate 15,144 of DVPR01000204.1, forward strand.
ATTTCATATATATATTATATTTTATTTTTATATATGTCGAGAGATTCGCAACAACGACGCGAGTGGATTAACTTATCAACTCCCTGTTATAACTAATAGATAATATTTTAGGAGTCACTAGAAACACGAAACAATGCTATCGTGAATTATAGCGTTATTTATTAATTTATTGCTCGTATGTACAACGAATCGAGATTATTATCGTACGCTATCAGAACAACAAAAGCCCTATGGTACTAATTTGAGGGCAAATATTGTGATAATCAGATAACAGTTTGTGCGTATGTATCTATGTATGTATGTATATGCTAGACTTACAATCGTTAAACGCTAAACCATTGCCCCTATCCTCATGCTGCTGTTATTAAGGGACTATAATTTTATTTCTGCGTTACTGATGTAGAACACGAGACGCACATGCGTATCACTTTATTATGCATGCTGTATATGGAGCTATATGCATACATACTGTATACACACAAATTAATGAGCACGTCAGGTTTGCAAGGACAAAGATGTTTGGCACTCGGTGCCCTCTGCCTACCCCGCTAGGGACCTGGCGTGACGGTTATTTATTTATTTGTTATAATGCACCATACTCTCAT
>DVPR01000205.1:0-15732 GCA_018239345.1 Oxynetra stangelandi
AAACTAGTTACTAGATGTGCACGAAGACAAAGAGAATTAAAATAAAACTAGTTACTAGATGTGCATGAAAACAAAGAGAATTAAAAAAAAACTAGTTACTAGATGTGTATGAAGACCAAGAGAATTAAAATAAAACTAGTTACTAGATGTGCATGAAGACAAAGAGAATTAAAAAAAAACTAGTTACTAGATGTTCATGAAAACAAAGAGAATTAAAATAAAACTAGTTTATAGATGTGTATGAAGACCAAAAGCACTACAGTAAAGCTAGTTACTAAATTTGTATAAAGACGAAAAGGACTAAATAAAGATTAGTATGAAGACAAAAAGCATTCATATAAAGCTAGTCGCTAGTTTGTTTCATGACAAAAGTCACTAATTAAAGTGAGTTGCCAAATGTGTATGAACGAATATAAAAAGGACTAAGATAATTCAATATTATTTATAAATCAAAATTAATGAAAAAATATTTAATAGATTTGCATGAAGATGAAAAGCTCTAACATAAAGCTACATAAATTATTCTACAATATAATATAATTTACAAAGCAAGCATTTTTTTTTACATTTACATGGTTTTTTTTGATGCAGCAATGTAATTAACAGTATTGTGTTTGTGAAACGAAAAATAATTAACGATATTGTATTCTTAAAACAAACATGCACACTAATGAATAATTATTTAGAACTGATGAATCCACTAAGATAGAGAGATAAATGAAGATTATAATCAACAGCTTTCCTATTCGACAATTTAATAATTAAGAAAAAAACATAACATGTGAAATAATATTTTTAATTTGTTTATACAAGAGAATGATTGTGTAAATGTAAAGTACGGGTATAATAGTACGTGACGTGTACGTCCCGCGTCCCCCCGCCGGGTCCCGCGTCCCCCCGCCGGGTCCCGCGCCACCCCCGAGCCAGCCCGCCTGCACTGGAATGCCCATTGTCCGGCAGATATGATGTTGGCAAGCCACTTATGTCAATAGCTACGTTTGTTTTAACAAATTGTGAGTTATCGTGTTTCCTATTATTCACGTATAAACAAAAAATTAAACTCCGCGGAGCGTACATTTTGAAACATCAAGTATAGTACAGACATGTTACACAATCATTGTTGATTCATTTTACCATGAGTAACATTAAAAATATACGCGAAGGACGGCCAGTAACAGTTATTTTAGTCATTAAATTATACATGAAACTGATATAAATAAATATCTCCAATACATTTACAAAGTTCATTTGTATTTAAGCATGCAACGGAAACGAGTACTAAATGCGTAGTTCTTCATACAAATCATGGTTTGACGGTACGACAAAGCGTTGGAGTGCGAGTAATGTGTGTACGTGTGGCAAAGTAACGCATAGATGCATCGAGGGCATTCCGGCATTATAATGTTGTAGTGAAGTTATTAGTGGTTGAATCAGGCGAGGCGCGCGGCGGAGTGAGCGTCGTCAAGGCCAACTGAGGTCACTCCACCGACGATCTCCGAGCCACGATGCCCGCGACCGGTTCTACAATTTTTAGACTCTTTTTATTTTCATTTTTGTATACACGACGCTGAGACTAAACAATGTTTATAATGCCAGCCCTCTTCAGATTACCATTTATTTTAGAAAATGAATTCATTCTAGACGACGCCTACGTATTTAATTATAGGAAGTTTTACAAGCGTTGTATTAAATATAGCTAGCTTTGTTTACTTTCCAATAAGGAAAGAAAGTGTTTTGTAGTTATGGATTTTCTTTGTTTTCAGCCAGAAGGAATATTTATAATTATGATGTTTAAATTTCTAATGGTTACTTAGCGTCTAAATATTTTTGTTAAACACTCGCATTGGCTGCTGACGTACAGTTCTACGAACCCAGTGCACTAACCGCGGCATTGTTATAATATATGGCAATGGTGACGTAATATTTACGACAATTGAACATTTAAGTTTTCCCTTGTCTTCAAGTTACGTTTGAGTATGCCTACGATGTAGTTAAATCTATTGAGCAATTATTGGCCGTACGAGATTTATTATTTGTTTAATATTTTGGAAATGTCAGTAGCGTCAGCTTTTTGGCATTTTACTAAACAAAATTTTAAAAGAAAATAACATAATACTCATGTATGGATGAATAATCCATATTTTTTTATTTATATATATATATACCTACCGTTGTCCACAAATTCTAGCAAATGAATTTAACATTATCAAACACGTTCTGTATATAATAAAGCAACGTAGCAAAAAATAAAATATACCACGGAGCGAACCATATTTTATTTACCGTTGAAACAACTTTATACATTTTTAAAGAAAAAACGAGGATTTTACAACATATACTATTCCTTATAGTTTTTTGACACGTTCCTTATAGATTCATGAGAATCACGTACTTACAACTGAAAGCTTTGTTCAGTCAAACAAGTCCTTCAGACAGAAACAGGGCCTGATTTGCTTCTCACTATGAACAAGAGTCAAACAAAACAGAACCGAACAGCAAGTTCCTACAAATGTCATATGTTATTTTTTTGAACAGCCAAAAAATAATTACAATTTTAGTGATAATCATAAATCAGTATCTATAAACTAAAGAGTTCTATTTTCCCAGAATGATAACATAAACAAAGAAACCACAAGAAGAACTGAAAAGACAACACGAACGCAACATGTAATTTCAAATTATGTTTAATTTCAACAGATCTGGCTGTTTTTGATTCAATCGTTTGTTTATTTTCATAAAACTAGTTTGTTTTTATTGATTCCTTGATGGGCAGCAGATGGCGCGGGGAGAGCTCGCAGTGTGCCGTGTACGGTAAACATGACACCCTCATCGTTTGCTGTGGAATTTTTACACGCGGCTCATCTCGGAATACCGATGTTCATTAAGACCGTTGTGGGGTTTCCCGAACATATTCCAAATTCAAAATTCTTCAGACTACGAAAAAAACGTCTTTTGTTTTACGTAATAAAACCAACAGCTTTTCAACATTTATTTATGTCTATCAGACGCACATTTCCAATGCAACGTTCGAAGTTATCTGGATGTTGAAAGTAAAACAAACACGATTCAATTTTACAAGCTTAACGAGGATACAAAAATCCACCTACGTTGACATTCAACAACAATACATTAATTCACACACGTTTAATTACGATCTGTAACATACTTTTATTATAACTACTCACGCTTCGCTTGGTATGTGTATAAGTTAAATTTTTAAATACGTCCAGGCGTTGAAAATGTTGGAGAAATATCAACGAACTGAAGAACAATGGAGTATTATGTGGTAATAGTGGAAATATATTCGTTTGCTTATGCGTGGAAAAAAAGTATCTAAACAAATCGCGGTATTGTTATACGTATTACAAGATTAAAACGACTGCACGTTTATAATAATTTTATGGTCATGCATACAGACGGCAATATTTATTGCAATCCACAGGCAAAATTTGCAATTTAATACAATTGATTATACTTCGGCTTTTATAGGCGTTATAAGTTATACAATTTCATAATTTAAATTGTATAAGGAATGCTCTCTATTCACATTTCAATCATGTCAGTATTTTTTATTGTAAGTTGGTTCTGGTGATTCAATATGTAACGAGATGTTAACAACACGGCCCGCTTTGTTTTGCCACATATTTTCAATTTTATCCTTGTTTGAGACATGAGACTAAGACGACGTCGTCCGGCACAACGAGAGCTCCTCCGCCTCCCGCATACTATAGTGAAGTAGAGCAGCCGGGGATATCTATCAAGTTTATAGAGGTCTTTAAATGTGGTCCATTCAGAGCTTCGGGTAAGTCACTTGTCGGGGTCATAACCTGTTTGCGACCCCTCCTTGTAGGATCACGGGGCTTGTCGTGTTTCTAGCGATCCGCTCCGGACTCTGTGTGCACAGTGAACAAAACACACACAAGTACCTAATTGCTTGCGCAACTATTTGGCAATAAAAGTTCCGAAAAGTCACATAAAACTTGCTTTTTATTGATTACGTATATCTTACTGACAAGATAAGCATAGGTATGTATGTATGTACATTTGACTTAATTTATGTTATTTGACAAACAATTTTTAGGGAAGGAGAATGAACCTGGGTTATCGTTAAATTTCATTAATTGGAAATGTTATTACCAGTAATTAGGTATTAAGCGAGCAATCGTTTTGTATCTTATATTATTATTACTGAAATATTGTCTATATATGAAAATAAATATTTTATATACACGCCAAGATAATAGAAGGATTCATGGAATATTTTATAACGCAATAAGCTATAGGTCGAGCTGTGCGAACCTAATGGCCGGCTAGTCGGCGCTAGTATGAATTGGTATCGATAGTCGATTAAGTTTGTTTGCATAGGGCCTTTGAGCAATAGAATTGACGTAGGAGACGTGTTTTATTTATTGTGTAGTGGCGTTCTATGGGCCGTGGATATTGTTGAGGCACACAATGCGAGTGCAGCAGGCCGATGTGCCTTGTGAAATGTTGCGCGACTACTTTTTTCGTCTGGATTCTACACTCACGATGGTCGTTTTTTGAGCCGCGGGCTCGAGATGTACAGGTTTATCTGTTTAAAATTTATTAACATCGAGAAACAATTTTAAAAAACCCTTTTCTTCGGATGGCGAAGAGATTCATGATGAATGGAATTGTATCCTATTAAACGTTCTGTTTATGTTTACGAGACATGTTTTTAATATTGCCAATTTGAAATTCTAAATTGCGTACGTGTCATTAGCCGCGTCTTGTTTAATGGAATTGTTTTTAAAATTGAAACGTTATTATAACAAAGATTCTTTATAATTTTTTATTAATATATTGTCTGTTATCTAGCTGAGATATTATTGAATATTTTAGTCAATATCATTTTAAATCCATATAATATTATTTTAAATACATACCATATTACTTTAAAAATTGATCTTCGTTTAAAGTTAAATTATTTCTTATTCTTTAAAATATCAAATCGACGCCATAACGAATTGTTGATGGCCTACATTCTTCGTGTTATTAACGTAGAAAATTAATGCATTTATTATTAATTAATATAATGATTTCAAAGCGGAACATGCTTCACACTGTGCTAATCCACCATTACAAAGGGGTTTGGAAAGTGGGGCAGTTTACAATTTCTTCTTCAAATACTTTTCTGCTTATGACAATCTTACACAGAACATTCGGACATATCTAGACAACTATTCCAAATAACTATTTTATACTGATTAGCGACCCATTTTCCCCCTTTCCGTTATTCCACCTCGGATTTTTGTGCGAGACCCAATCTTCTGGATCCCATCCAGTCCGTTTTTAAGTTTCATACGACACATTACCTTTAAAACAAATGACGTTCGGCAATATTCAGTTTTCTCGACAATCATTCCCAAACGCCTGGCTTCATAGTGACTTTCAATGCATAGACGCCTTCAAAGCCATTCGAGTTTAGGATAGATTATGTTTGTGTCTCATTTCCGTAGCTGACGTATCTGAAGACGGCGTCATGTTTCATCCGTTGGAACTTTGCTCATATAAATATTATTTCTACCCACCGCTTGAGTGCAGTGATCTTTAGTTATATGTATATGGGCTATACCATACATGTTTGTAAATTGTAAAATTATTCATTTGTGGTCATTAGCATTGATCTCGCGTGAAGGCCTTGCCGGTTTGAACTCACCTTGATATCTATAAAATGATTGTCACTACTGGTATATTAGAGTCACTATTTTATTGTCCCTACGGTTATTCTGGCATCACTGTATATGAGAGCGAATAACTTCAACGAATGAAACTTACGACCACAACAATGCACGATACTCGGAGCACCGCGACATGCTCTGCTTGTTCGAAATGTGTTTTCATCATCGAGGTGACTGTCGAGATACTAATATTAATATTTATAGCGGATATTGAACATAGAATTGTTAAAAAACTTTCAAAATAGCAATTACAATATCTCATCCTTTCACGTAACCGCTGCCTTTGTTTCAGACATAAGCTTTCTCTTTGCAATTTTGTCCACTTACCTAACTACTAGTACATATACATTTTGTTAGTAATTATGAGTCATGTTATATATTTACAAAATAGTATCTAAATTGTGGACGTTAAATATTTATTTATTGCATTTTTTTGTATTGGTACAACACATGTGTTCCTTATTCTTTTATAATAACAAAAGATATTTCATATATGTATATATATATAATTATATAATTGCGTGTGTGTACTTCATGTTGAATACCAATCACTATGCATATTAACAAACAATGAGGGTTTCAATCATTTGAAAGTTAATTCTGTAAGCACACTTTGTAATTAAAATTGTATGTTTAAAGAAAGTATTTTAATTAATAGAGTTTGCGAATCAAATTAGCAGAAGCACGTCGGATACTTCAGTACAAGAGCACTAGACGACTCATTCAATTAATTAATAACATAACTCAGAACTGGTTGACAAAGTTTACATTAGAAATAAATCATTAGAAATATTGTATTAATGGCGCGTGATATTTCAATGATTAATTAACAATATTATTATCGTTGGTGGTTGGTGGTTTGTGAACTTGATTGCTCCGTCGGGCGTCGTGGGGTCTATTCCCCAGACAAATATTTATGTGATGAGCATGCAATGGTACTGCGTCAGGATATAAAAGTATCTATATTAGTATATATTTACATATATCTATCAGCCGTACTTTATCGGCCGTCTGGTTAATATAACACAGGCACTGGTTAAGTGCCCACTTTGGGATCAGATGGCCGTGTGTGGAGATGTCCCAAGATATTATTAGTATTATGATTTAATTACGTATATTTGTATCTTGCGACAATATTTAAGAAGTTGTTTCCATACGGTATAATTAGTAATACATTTATAACTGTTAAACCAATATCATTAATCGTTCAGAATAAAAGATTCTTATCTACTCACAGGTGTTTCCATCAGTATGTCTGACTATACAATACCTTTACAATACCTTTTGAATTCGAATTTAATTATCAATGGAAATTACATTCAATATTAACATTTGATGAAGCAGTGATAGCCTAGTGGTTAAGAGTTCAGCTCTCACACTGGGAGTTCTGGGTTCAAATCCGGGCGCGCACCTCTTTCTTTACAATGTGCGTTTTAACATTGAATATCACTCGCTGTAACGGTGAAGTAAAACCACGTGAGGAAACCTGCACATCTAAGAAAAAATAAAACTAAGGTGTGTGGAGTCTACCAAGTCGCACTTGGCCAGCGTGGTGGACTATGGCCCAAACCTTCTCATTCCGAGAGGAGACTCGTGTCCAGCTGTGGAACTTTCAATGGCCTGACATGTAGGTGTGCACTGTTTCGCGGACATTTCAAAGACACTTAATTTAGGTGTTTCGGTAGAAAAGCATAATACGAGAATTGATATAAAATATGTTACAATTTCTTTTCTAATTCTAATGTATGCTTAGTAATTTTCTAATTTGATAAATTGAATTCATATTTTATGTTGCATTTTAAATTAGAACGATATCATAGATACATATCAAACTGAATGGTAGAACAGTTTTCATTGATTTTTCTTTGAAATTATGTGAAGGCCAGACTAAACGTCTAAACTTTGGAAACGTTGGAAACTTCATATAAATAAAGACAGTTACCTAAGTCGATAAGAAAACTGTTGGAAGAATGATGCTAAATTATATATAAAAACCCAACTTACAATAGCATTCGACGATTTTGAAAACTCCAAATAAGCGGAAAGAGAAAATATATTTACATCGTTTCCCTACCTATATATTTCTTTAAGAAACGGCATTTTTATTAAAATTTAATTAATCCATCGTACTAATAAAAAAAAACCCGGAGAACATGCTGAAATGATTTTTTAAAGAAATTTAGGTTTTGTTCTTTTTAAAATCGAAAACATGATCTTATAAATATGAATAACAAATTTTAATTATTGGACATTGCCTTCATCGATAACGCTATACAACTGTATTCAATAAAATACTAGAACAACTATAACTTTCAACCGTAAACAATACCAAATAATAAAGCAACCATATAATTAAGAAATGCGAACAAAAATCCTACCACAAGTATATTTACAAGTTGTTATCGATCAACAGAAATATAATAACAAATGAAAATGGAACTATCAAAAGCAACTCGCATAAATAGAAACTTAATTAATTACAAACAAAAAGCTCTTAAAAGCTTTTCATTTCAATCTCAGCGGAGTTGGGGTGCCGCCCTTCAGCTATCACACCGCGCTAAATTCCATTGCGAATTAATGTTTTTTATACCTACCACGAATAACTTCTGTCTATTCTAAAATAAACATACGAAGTATATTGTATAATTAAACAATTAATAATGTAACCTAAAATATGAAAAATTATTAATTAATTCATTATTGTATGTAAAATTGCTAATTAATTACTTATACCCGTATTATGATTTACAAGTACAAATATTTTGATATATGCAGTCGACGTTAAATACATTTGTGTTTATATTACTGTATCAAAAGTTAGTAGGTACATATATTTGAACTAATCAGGATTAAAAAGAAATATATAAGATTCTCTTAATCAGAGTGCGACTTTATGATACAATCTAATTTGGATATATGAATTTACATCCGTTGTGATAGATCATTATAATTTTTTCAAATATGTCAAACATGAAAATTGTATAATCAAATATTCCACGTGCGCATACAAGGTTTTTTTTTATTTCAAGGGAAGCGCTCAGCAGCCAGAGGGTCGTGAATTAATAAAGAAAGGATTGTAACATTGTTTTTGCTTTACATTCTATAAACGTACACTCGTATATAACATATACAGTATTCATGTAAAAAAAATATTTAACTACACTGTATTGGTAATTACGCTTATTTAAAAATGTATTAATGTTACATTCTCCGGATTTTAGAACCGATATAATGAGAGTATATCATCATTCAACGAATATAATAAAAGGCCTCAGGATTGATTGGCCAACAATGATTAGTGATATCACGTAATTAATGATACCACCAATCACAATATCGGATTTCAATCAGAACACGAAACAACAGAAACACAATCTGATTATTAAACGTTGTTAGAATAAAGATAGAATGTTTGTTTAAATTTTTTTCAGTTGTAAATTGGAGTAAAATGAAGGAACGTCCCGGTGCGGGACGGAGCGGAGAATAACACATGGGGTGCAGCGAAGGGTGCGGCGGGGAGGCCCACTGAAAAGTGCGCGGGTGGGGCTGAACAAACTCGCGGGGACATACAACTGAACGCTCCGCGTATTTCAATATTTTTATTGACAAAAATATTAATATTACCAAACACATATTTTGTATTAAAAAATATAGTAAATAATAAAATTCCATAATATTCTCGTTTAATCAAAGAATAGAAAGAATAGAATGTCAAATAATGGTTTTTTTATTTCATCGATATTCCTTTGAACTTTATGGTACTTTTCATAGGTAACGAATTTTCTGACACGTTTTTCAATTTTGTGTGACGCGGTTAAAAGGATTTTGGACATCTTTAAGAACAGGGTTCAACTAAATTAAATTAAATATCCAAAAACAAATCGTACTACACGACACAAATGTAATTACGAAAAAATAGTAAAATAGTGTCTATTTAACGATAAAAACAAACAAGTACAGCTATAATTTAACATTGCGGTGCGTCCGAAGCGCTCGTTCAACACAATATATTTCAGATAAGATTACAACTGCAATAGAAAGTGTGTCACATTCTCGTTTCAATGAATACGAAGACGACCGCGTATCCGGTCGTAAATCTTACGCAAGTACTGTTCGATAAGTGAAATAAACAAGGCGGTTACTTGGTAGAAAAACGAAAAAAAAAAAATTGTTCAAGAATAACATTTCCGGCTCTCGCGGCTCGAGTTGTACGTCCCGCCAGCATGTACTCTCAAATAGGGGAACAAGCATTTTAGCATTACCCCCGTGCACAACTCTTCCCGCGGGGAGGGGGAGGCCCGCGGCGACGTAAAAATCAATATGCCTGGAGTTGTTAAATCACGCTTATAAACGAGCACTCGTCTTCGTTTCATTTCTAAAATTTCTAAAGTACCAACCACCACGTGGTTTAGTTTTTATTGATGTCCGTTAACATGAAAACCGTTTGCTAATCTATCTGTCGACTTGTCCCTACTTCCTACTTTCAATGTCGTTCGTAATGGAATCGTGTTAGGATAATATCGGAATAAAAACTATTTACTTACAATGTGTCAAGTAACTAATAATATTGCTATTTTTAAACACTTGATAAAGTTTGTTATTCTATTGGATTTACTTGTAACATTCTGCACTAACTAGTTAGAAGATATTACTAATTACGATAAAAACTAATGTATATCGACAGACAAACGTTAAGTAAAATAAACTGCAACTTGATCATCGGTATATTGTTAGCGAAGTTTTTATTCTCCCCCGTTTTTTCTATCATTCCGCTAAAATGAACACAACAAAACCCCTCCGCTGCAGCCGAACATACTTTAATATAAAACAATAATCATTGAATGAAACTTTATACAGACTAATAAAGAGATCATTCTGATAATAATGTTAATTTAATGCTGCTTAAAAAAACAACACAAGCTTTTATAATGATTTCTGTGAAGGCCACTTAGCATTTATGAGATTTAGCGTTTTGATGTTCACTTTTGGTGAAAGTAACGGAAATCATCGCACAACATTTTTACCAGGTGAACGTTTATATTGTGAAACGTGCGTAGTCAACAACATATATTACAAGTGGTTAAGGAAACACAATTAATTCAAACAAGTAATACACTCGGCTACACAAAACATTAGAATAGGGACGAATAGCTCCAAGCACACAGGCACACGCATACAGAAACACACACACACACACAATCTACACAAACAAGCTATGTCAATAATGGAGTTCGCTTAGATCAGAATTACGATTGCACTAAACAGTACAAGGGACTGGCAGCGATAATCTCTGAATCTATTGTGATATTAAAAACACAATACTCCACGTTGATTATAACAATATCGACATCTTTGTTGTGTATATTTACTACGTCAATTTGGAATTTTCAAACTGGAGGGCGAATAAGTCAATTTAAGCAATCCTTTTTACACTATACTTAGCTATATTGTGTAACTTTTATCAAGCTATATAATGTAAGGCCTATAACATTTGCAATCACATAATTATTGGTGTTAAAGTCTTAACTGTATACCTGTTTGAAAATGATATAAATTAGGAAGCATTCGTAATAAGCAATAACAAACATGTCGATTGCCTCTATATGGCAATAAATGTGAGGTCGGGACGCGTACCTATAGTATGCCACGTATTCATATGCGCAGCATTTTGTTCTTTTAACACTATTTCGTGTAAGTAAACAATCGTATATTTCTACCAAAAGGTAAATCTTGACTGCTTTGAATTTGAATGTAAATAATTATTAAGAAATATGTCAAAACTAAACGTCAAAGAACGAACAATTTTAAAAGGTGCCTTTTGACATCTTTGGTAGAAATAGTGTTAAGAGCTTTTGTCATTTGTTCCGTGGCATTTGTTTTAAAATGTGACGAAGCTATTAGATATGGAAAACGCAGTGATTGAAATTTCAAATAAAACCCAACCGCCTATACAACTTTTCCTTGTATTTGGTTTGGCGATATGCTAGAAACTAAATACGAGAATCGTAATGTATCATAATAGTTCGGTCATTCAACCCAAAAAGAGTTCACAGATTTTTTTGCGTCTGACAGTGTTTTGCACTATAAGTATCTGCGTCTATCACCCATGTCTCTATTTGAAACACAACGAATGTTGTTTTTAATGGAAAAAAAAATATGTTTAATAAAAATATTATAATATGTCGTTATTACCATAAAATGTGAAATAGTTACCTAAAAGTAAAAAGTAATATTACTTGTCCCGTTAAAGTGGGTCATCCCCCGGGCCCCGCGAACCCTGCGCCCCTTCCTCGGTGCCGTCTCTCGTCCGCCCGCGACTGTCCCCACTACCCGCGCCTCCCCCAACATTCATTGTGCCGCAATATATTTCTTTTTATGTGCAAACAGAAAAGTCATTTATTTAAATTTTCTCACGAATTCGCATCGCAATTTTATTTTATTATATTATCTATATCGCATTTAGATTGCTCTGAATTTCATTACGCAGATACTCACATACGCGTGCACGAGTGAAGAGAGTGGTATTCAATTGAATACCTTTCAATACTTACAAAATGTACCCTTTACGAATGTACTACAGTGTTCCTACTGCACAACTCTCGACCGAAATACGTTTTCTTTTCAATATAACTTTTCGTTTAAAATGCCCGTATATATTGAGTTTCATCTATCTTTGGACCGACCTCGCGTCGTCGCTATTATGTCCCCAAATAATTAAATTGTGAGCGCTTGACGTTGTACAGAATAATATTAAACTCAATCAAATTGCAAAGATCACATCAGCCCGGAGAAAGTTAGAATACCAATTATTACAATACAAAAGGGATATTAGAATAGATGAGAAGATTAGATTTGTTCATTTTATTCATTATTATAGGCCCGCTATATCAGTATCTTATTTGATTATTATTGTATTATAGGATGTAATATTTTGTTTCTTTTCTTTTCGCGCGGTCAACGGTTTAATTTATTTTTGTGATTAGAAGCAGTAATAAAGCGTGGGTCACAAGATATTACATGGTGACTGTAGTCCAAGGATATCCGTCCAGATATATAGAACTGAAATTCTTCGAAAATATTAACCGTAGCTCTGCTACTTTCCAATACTGATTTGAAATGACTCACGTTTTTTATAGTTTACTACATTGACCCAGTACCGGTTCGCAGAATTCAGACACCTCCAACAGTATTATAATTGAGAGGTTTAGAATCCCTCACGATGCTTTCGTCCACCGTTAAACCAAATGTTACATCTTTGAAATACGCATAGCTAAAGTTACATATCTAGACCGGTGGGAATGACAGATTCAAAGCTTCTGATGCCTGAAAACCAACAGCACAAATACTGAAATAGGTGAAAAAGTTGTTCCTTCGCAATCGTACTCTGAACAAAGTGTCTCGAACCATCAATTAAAAGCTTGTCGTGTCGTTCATTTGTTTTTCTAATCTATTTACTTTTGTCATTTGATTTCTGAAACATTTTAGTGTACCTACTTTATCATTCTCACTCAACGTGCTATAATGAGTGAAATGAACGATACGAAGGTACGATAAGAGCAACAAGGAATTTTCCAATAAACTAGTACTGAATAACTCTATAACATAGATGTGATACGAATTGATGCGAAGACAATTGAGTGACGACCAGTCCTAGGTTTCTAATACGCCATAAAAACCTCGTAACAAAATTTAACGACTGTTGCCATACAAACCTACCCGGGACAGATTGCTAAATGATGATGCCCTGTGGAAACGCTTATGAAAATTTTCATCAGTTTTCTACAATAACAACACTACAATTCAAGGAGGTTTTAATTAAGTGGGAAAATTTACTACTGCTTTGAACCTAAAATCTTAGACACAATTACAGCCAAACTTTTTGTAATGAAACTGTATTAGTTTAGACTTAGGTCGTCTAAAGCAAGTCTGGGGCCACATTAAATAACTGCTGCTCCTTAAAACCCATCACAAGATTTTCAAATTCATTCCGTTCGATCTATTTGGATATAACAGCTAAGAATCGAAATCGAGAAAATTGAAAAACAATAGCGATCAACATTGTTGTTACATTTAAAGTTTTTTTTCGTTTGTTCTTTAAATTGTAATTTTTAATTATTTTATTTGAAAAGTGAAATAATCTTTCAACCACGTGTGTAACAGAGGCCAATTTATATCAAAGATTGCAATTGATGCGCCAATAATAGACACGAAATTAATACTTGATCGAGTATTAAATACATAAATGTATAACCTTCGGGGTCCCCAGCTGTGGTCTATATCTCATCCGAAAGAGCTTACCAAAGAACTGCTGCTAGAACGTTAACTCATAATTAGGAAGTATACTCGTAAGTCGTGAAACCTGAGAACCTTATATACGTATGTATCTCGGTTTCGGAAATTAACTCATTACAACAAAACTGGGCGTTCTATTGTCAATCAAATGACTTTTAATAATAAGTAGGCACAAGTAATTTTAAGTTCTATATTTTATACAGTTTTTTTTAATCGTATAGAACCCTAAATTCGAGCAATTGTGATCACCTCCCTGTCTGTCTTAGGATTTTAAAACCACTTTAAAGCAATTATAAAATAAATAATTTACGACACTTCTCAGCTTTTTCAATTGATATAAAAGTAAAGCAGTGGAATAAGTACTGGAATGAATCTAGACATGTGGCTATGGTATATATTTGGTAAAAATACATTGAGGTCGGGAACATCTCAAAACACATTTACACTGTTATATAGTAACTGGACTAATATTGCTAGTAGTCCTTATCGGACAAGGAAGGAGACGACGCACTAAGAGTCCTATTCCCGCTGTCCTGTCAACAATAGAAAACCCAACCTAACCAACTAATGATCTTATTAACACCTAACATTAACCAAACTAATTGACCTAACAGTCCTAGTTCTACAGTCCTGTTCGAGGTCTCCTGCAGATGACCATGAGCGGTAGCTGCTACATGTGACTGCTGCCTGCCCGTTGGCTACTCTCCTGACACAAAAAAATTGATTTTATGGCCGTGTTGTAAACAAGACAGTTAAATGGTAAATGGACGTACGCCTAGCGAAATTTAACGAACAAAAAGCAAAAGAATGACTTCGATCGCATTGTTTTACTATTCTCATCCTATTATATATATACTATTATATATAAGTATAATATACTGTACTTATAGGTATGATGTTAATCTAAACAGGCGCGAGATAATTGAACAAAAACTAAACACAGCATCTTTAGTCCTTATAACGATTAAGATACTACTGTTTAGTGTCATGCAATGAACATAAAATGTAACAAACATTATAAATATTTCTTTATGTTAGAAAAACACCTTATAAGTCGGTAATTATGGTCATTATAAACTAATCAATTATATAATTGCTTGATAATACTGTAAAGAAAAGCGATGTATGGATAAAGGAAGTAAGAGTACATTAAATGTTTTATAAACTGGTAATTAGTTGCATATTGGTGTGCGTTAGTATTACCATATAAAACTAACAGCAAAAGAATACAAGAAACGACCGGTTACGAATGTTTGCGGGCGAATGGCACGCAACGTGGAATAAAAGCACTATAGCGCGCTCATTCATTAAGACCCTCAA
This sequence comes from Oxynetra stangelandi, assembly GCA_018239345.1. Taxonomy (NCBI): domain Eukaryota; kingdom Metazoa; phylum Arthropoda; class Insecta; order Lepidoptera; family Hesperiidae; genus Oxynetra; species Oxynetra stangelandi. Next base: position 15,315 of record DVPR01000205.1, read on the forward strand.
CGCTGTCCCGCCGTGACTCTTAATAGCCACTCGTCCGATAGACACTTACAGTGATCACTTTTGAAACACCGTATTACGTTTTTCTTAGGTCACAGCGTTGATCTTCTTGATAATCCTTACGCTTTCGTTTTTATAAATATTCGTTTCACCTCGAAGAACGAAAATAATTTATGCCAAAACGCTATTCAACTGTTATGTTCTTCGTATAAGGACATCATATTAAGCATTTATTTATCACTAACTAAAACTATGACAGTATGAAATTTCATGTTTATTTTGTTAGGAGAATATCAATGTATATATAACAAATAGTTTTCGGCGACGGCAACGTAAAATATAAATAAATAAAATAAATAACCGTCAGGCCTGGTCCCTAGCGGGGTAGGCAGAGAGCACGGAGTGCCAAACATCTCTGTCC
>DVPR01000206.1:0-15718 GCA_018239345.1 Oxynetra stangelandi
CTAGGCAAGCGTGCTTCATCCTAGGCTGCATCCTGCTTTCCATCAGGTGGGATAGCAGTCAAACGCGAGCCTATAGCGAAATAAAAATAAAAAAAATAAAAAAAAACCATCAAAGGAGTTTTCAAGTTGACTGTCCCAAGTTAGCAAGTGCTAGTAGGTGTTATTAGTACTTCGTATGTGGCTTGACCTCTGTTTATTAGACACTTGAAGACGACCGCAATTTTACTGCCTATATTCCATTATTTTGAATTTCATATCTACGTCGTAAAAGTTACATTTACATATCTCACCTGATTTTTTTTAATAGACGAATCTTATACAACCTTATCTTTAAAGTATTTATCCTTAAGGAGGTTTAGTTTTAAAGTTTGATACATAACCAGAAGTATGAATAAATAAATAGAAAACATTAGGAAAAAAAGATTATTCAATATATATTAAAATATCAAACCCTTATATTGTCATTGCGAAAACTGTTTTACAAAAAACCGACCTTATTTTGATTTTGAATCTTCCTTTAATCTTTGCCTGTTGCGCCGGGGGTCGTGGGTTCGATTTCCACCTAGGACAAAGTTTGTGCCATTAGCAGAAGTATCTGTTCTCACTGGGTGAAAAATAAATACCTATATAAGGAAGGCTTCTAAGTATGTATGTAGTTATTATTATTATTATTTCGATCAGTAGGTCCCAATTTACACGATGAACGCATTCTTCCTTTTTTTTGCAATTCTAAGTATTGAAAGTAAATAGGAGCAATTGTACGGGCAAGTTCTTTATTGAGTTAAGAAAGTTGTGTTACACAAGCGAAGTAAGGGGAGAGAGATGGATTACCGTAAGCCGCCAGGAAGTCTTTCATGAAATTACTGCCGCAACTCTCGTCGGCGTTGCCGCTGACGACAATGTATGACGTACATAATAATTATGTATGTACGTCAGGAACATGCGCTGTTTTGAGTTTCCACCGCAATTCTAAATCAGTTTTGTTCCCATTGTTTTCCCGGCAATTCTAAACAAGTTTTGTTCCCATTTCATCATTCTTTTGCGGTATTGTAAGTGGTTATATTTGAATTGCCCAAAAGGAAATTAATAATGAACGGTTACACATTTGTAATTTAACGAGAAACCCTTTAATGATGGGTGTTTATTTAAGAGATTAGAATTAACTATACATTTAAATAGAGAAATTGTAGAAAGTTTCACTCATATATATGTGTTTTCTTGTATTATTCACAGTATTCAAAAAAATTAAATGAATAAATCAAACAAAAAAATCGTAAAACGTAGCCAACGTAGGTTAACCTAGTTGATTCTAATTATCTAAACCCTATAATAGCTTTTAAGTTAAATGAAATATGTACTTGTATAGCGATATAAATATGAAGTTCTTATGATTTCAGTCAAAATTTATATTTATCTAAAATTGCCACAAATATTTTTAGATATAAATTGTACCTGCTTTTTAATTTTGATTGTAAAGCTACAGAAATGCCCGAAACGTGTTAAACTCTTAAAATCATTCGTACAATGAATGAAAATCGTATTGAAAAGTTTTTCTAAGGCCGCCTTAAGAAAGGCTTACTTTTCATTTCTTAACAAAACCTTTTATTCCTTTACGGTGCATGTGTGGGTACTTATCGTGAGGGTCCTATTCTCGACGCTCCTTCACTTATCCTTTCACTTTGTTTACTTGGACGTGCATAACTGCGAAGCCATTGAGCCTCCAGGTATAATGCTTATGTGGGTCAAGACAGTTACCATCTTTTAAGAATTTAAGTGTCACTGAAGGGTTTTTACAAAGATTTTTGTGGTATGCTGCTAGCGATTGGTAATGCAAGTCACTTTTATTTAGATATGACTGCAATTCTGTTAACGTTCTACAGCTGAACACGAGACTCTTCCGCAGCATCTGAAGCCTTGGAGATTATTGTCTAACGTGTTACTCCAGTGTCGATGGTCCCAAATATGAGTAACAAACCCGGTGGTCGGATATTTTGAAACCTTTACAGCCCCCGATGAGGTTTAACGATGATAACTAAGACGGACTTTTTAAGGTGCCCTGAAAACCGCTTATTGCTGTTAGCGTTTTACTGCTAGCTGCTTCCCATCGAAGAGTCACATGCGATCGCTACTAATTCACTTTAGAAATCACCAACAATCTGCAACTGCTTCAGGAAGCCACCAATGCTTCAGCCCAAATAATATATTTAAAGTTTATCGAGAGTTAAGTATTAATAAAAATTTTTGAAACGTCGTCTGTAAGATTTTTTCGTTTTGCTACAAAAATGTATGTACGTATGTGTTCGTAAGAAGCACCAGCGATTGGCTTACGTTATGAATGGTAATTTACTGTTGCACAAACTGCATCAACGCTTGTTTAAATGCGTAATATATTGTGTAGAAAATAACATAACATTTAAATAAGTCTTAAAATATGCATATTTATTGAATAGAATATCACTTGTATCTATAAGCTGTTAAAATGCGTTAATTTGTTTTATGTTAATTTGTCTTTATTATCATTTATCCTATTTATTACAATTAATTGCGGAAATCCATTAAATTAACACCGTATTTCGCCGTTTGAACTTTCAACATCGACGTCTAATTTGTTTCCGTTTACATTTATTTATAGCCACGTCCACCCGGGGCTTACATTTAATTGTAGTTCTAAAAATTCTTACTTAATTAATTGTCCAATTTCATGACAGTCATAGGGGTTCTCCTCTAAATTTAAATTTTTTAATGAAGATTTTTTGTACGTCCATGATTAAATACATGAAATGCATATTAATCATATTTCGCCATTATGAATGTATGTATATGCATTATATTTTGCCAAGCTCCTGAGTATAAATAATAGCATTCAATGCATCAGCATTAAATACAATTACTTATATCCTAGGTGCTGAACTGTATCAGTGTGTTTAATACTGCTCAGTACATATTTATGTTATCTTCTTAAGTATTGTGGGATTAACCTGTTTGTTAATTCTTGTGTTACTCTTCCATTGATCACTATCTTGCAATCATTTGTTTTCTACTCACAAGTTGGATTTTTAATCAATGTTCTATCGCCCTTATTGTGTTGATTAATTGAAGATATGGATTTTTTTTTTATTTATTTCGCTTGCTAGGACGAATATGGAAAATGCCTTCATCTATGAAACATACTTCATCTATGAAACATACCTTACATTAAATATAAAAATAATCATTTAAAACTAAATGTGCATCCTTAATTTTCAATTACAAGAATCTTAAATTGTAGGATATTTAATAATAAATATAATCAGTATTGTACATTTTATTTGCGCCATACACTTCTTCCACATTTTTTCAACTTTTAAATCCAATCGCCACTCTCAAAAATCACCTCGTTAATCCTTTAACACAACTTAAACTGGGAGTTTTATATCGTGTCTAAAAATTAAATTTTAATTGACTGTATTCGTTGAAGTTAAAAACCTTATGATATCAATCAATATCATTCAAGAGAATACAAATTTTTCGAAAGCAAATCAAGCGAAATTCTCACCTTCAAATTATTATTCCGCATCATGCTTCTACTATTATAAAGATAAAATTTAAGAATTAACTTGAGGGTTTGGAAATAGACTTGCAAATTAGAAATTATACAGTGCAATATACATTTGCATAATAGCTATAAATTCACTACTGTTTCTAGAACACGTTTATGATATATCAAGGTTACATTTACCAATGTTATTTTAGTAAAAAAATGTAATGTAGATATTAATATTAGTTAACAATGCTACCACTATGAATATAATATTATATTACTGATACTAAGATAAAAAATAAAATAAATAAATAACCGTCACGCCAGGTCCCTAGCGGGGTAGGCAGAGAGTACGGAGTGCCAAACATCTCTCCCCTATAAGATAAGTCTGTCCTATCCTCCTCAGTAAGATATACCTATATAAATTTCATATTTCCCATTCGTTCATGAAATTATCCCTTATTGTCTGTAATTTGATAGTACTGAACCATGAAATTGTCAATATAACGGCGCCTTTTTTGAGAAGTGTCGCACATTTATAAACATTTGGAACGGTTGAGCGGACTATAGTATAAGAAAATTGATATTTTTTTCCAGAAATATTCAGTTCAGAGAGTTACAGAGATTTACAGATTTATTTAGATAATAATTCATGGTACCATATGTTCTTGAACTTGATCTAGAAATAAGTACCTAATTCTAAGAAATTACATAAGTACCTAATTATATGTTTTTTCATAAAATGAGTACATGTCGCGACAAGCTTTTATATCACTTTAATTGTGTAATATATAAGAAGTTAATGGGTTTGATATAATTGCAAGTTTATATTATATTGTTCATTTCTTACTTTACATAATTTATATGATATAAAAACTTGTCGCCACTAGTACATACATTTTTAGACACGAATTTTAACTACTCCAAAAAGTTCACTACATGTTAATCAAATTTTTATTGTTCTGAATAATTTAAATCGTTGTAATCAGTTACGCTCCGTTTCAAAATTAACAACCACAAATTTACCAGCCAGTCAAGCACATATACATACAAGCACATATACGAGTACATACAAGCACATATAAATAAAAGCACGTATATAATACATATGTAGGTATTTTTGTAGTTTGACTTAGTTAATGCTTTTTACTATGTCGTAATCACACCGTCCATTTATCCATATCGATTTTTTATCTCGTATTGTATCCATTATCCATATCGAAATGGTATAGCCAGGAATAAGATGGAGGACGCCCTTCTCTCCTGGTTATGACCGGATTATACATACCATGTAACATAATATTATATAACAATCAATTGTTATATTAAAATTACCTAATTAACATTATACAAAACCCAGCAATAAATCAAAGTCTTGAAGTCAGTGTCTTGAAATCAATGTCTTGAAGTATTGAGTGAATGATTAAGAATTACACTTTGAATAGCGACAAAGAAAATAAACTATGTCGACCATGGTCTTAAGCAAGTGGCAGTACGCTAACAAATGGTATATGCTATATTTTTATCAATTTATTAACGTTTACGGTCGCTTTGCTGTCAACTAATAAAAATGACTCTAAGCTGACGGTTCATTGCCGTAAAATACCTTTTAAAATATGAGTTTAAACGTTAATACCAGGCAAGTCAAGATTCAAATATGTGTCTTTGATTATATATAATTAATTTTTTTATCCTGGTTTTGGGTATAGTTATAATGGTAGTTATAAAGGTATTGTTTGACGACTACAGTATGATACATACATATATAACTATGCCTACATCATGAGTTATATTATAAAATTATTATACCTTTTTTATGTTCATGTTTATTAATTAAAACATAGTTCTGCAGTTACTGATTCATTTGATATTGCTATAAATTTTAAAAGTACTACATTTTGTTTGATTTTGCCACTACTACTAAGTACTACCATTTTTCAAAATACTGAAAATTTTCCGTTAGAACCGCTGCCATAGATAGGCATGAAATCAGCCGGATGTTGACTGTTCGAGTTTACTCCGGAACCTGAGCTCTGTTCGCGATGGTTTTATTTGATGGCTGGTAACGGAACTTTATGAATTGCTATTTTATTGGTAGAATTGAATATTTCATAAGTATAAGAAAACAAATAGTGAAAAGATTGCATATAATTTTATATTAAGCGATCTCAGCAGCCCCGAGGTGTCTTTCCATTTCTAGTCTTCCATAAGAATGAACCTTTGGTAGGTGGTAAAATATGTGTACCGTTCGTCCGGGGAAGTACCACCGGTATATCTATTTCTGCCATGCAACCGTTGTTATGAGTACTAGAACAATTTGTGCCCCGTTTTGTTATTGTCCACGTGCATACTAGAGGCATCTCGATGCTGAAGAGTAGAAAAACTTCTGGGACCGATCAATAATAGTACAATACTACCTTTTAATAACCGCAATCCTATTAGCATTAAGTTCTAATCGGACTAATGTTAATAACAATCTCAGTCCTGCAATGTAGTCACTTATAAACTTACTAATATTATTTCTATTAACATCTAATAACAGCACACTAACTGCCAGTAAAGATCTTTCTCTTAAAGTTCTGTTCTGGGGCGCTTGCAGTTACGTCTGGGATGCAGCGGGCATTTGTGACTGCTGCATGCCAGTTTGCTACTCACTTGATAACAAATATCAGATGTCAGTGTTAATGTAACGGCTTCGTTTTACAGCAAAGGTAAACAGGACCCAATTGTTACTTTTTACTCCTGTAAACGAACGAGTTCAAACAAACAAACGAGCGTTCCTAGTAATTGGTTCAATGTTTGTCGTTCAAATTTTCTGAACTTCACTTTCAACTTTTTTATTAGATGAGCGACCAACTCTGATTGGCCTCTTTCTTAATATTGTAAAGATTATAAAGACATAACAGAAAGACATATTAGATATACAATGCGAGTGTTGATAGACGTAGGTGTCGCCAAATAGGTCAGATATTGGCTGATGGGGGAGTCAAGAGCCTCCGAAACCGGCATGTATGCATGACGCGTCTGATGAATGTAGTTTGTAAGGACAGAGATATTGGACACTCGCTGCTCTCTGCCTACCCCGCTAAGGAACTGGCATGACGGTTATTTTATTTTATTTTATTATAAAGACAAAAAAAATAATTCGACTCTGGGGCTATTAACACGGAGATATTCCATTAGATTTTAATATATTTCTTGAAAATAAAACTGGAGGAAAGCTTACAATAGACGAGATGCATCCGGTACAGAAGGAATTGAATGATTCAAATGAGATCCGGCATTGGCTGAAGCCAATGTATAGGGAGGCAAATCGAATAGCTTTCACAAATAAAAGAATGCCACGTCAAAAGCAGACAGTTGTGATACAGTTGCAGCTGAAAGCGAACAAGTGGCACTGAAAATTCAATTTGAGACGTGATCTATCATCGGATTTGATCACGGTCTGCCTATACGAGTAGATATCGCGGTACCTCACAACGGGCAGCGGCTTCAATTTTCCGGTACAAAGTGCTGAGTACTGATGAATATTTCATATTCAAGATGCCGGGAAAAATATACCAACTGTCACTAAATTTCGAAATGCAAGTAAATATTAGTTTATTGCTTAATATCATAATCAACAATAAATGGTTGTAAGAACTGAGAAATATTATTAGACTATGATACCTAATATTGTAATAATATCGGGGGAAATTACCTAACCAAATATTTAATCTGACTTATATAGCGATTTTTACATGTAATCAATGAAAATTCACCGTCATTATTCTCCATCTCTTTGCCGTTCTACTATTCCATACTGGACTTCTGGTGTGATGAGGATTGACATAAAAGTATCAAGAGTTAGGTGGCGTCTTTCCCACGCCTTAAATAACTGAGCATTCTGGTTTCCTAAAGTGGTTTTCTTTATTCGATGGAGCAAATCATTTTCTTAAGAACAGAATAAATACGAGAACGAGCAAACGCTCCACGGAGTAAAAGTAAGACACATCTAAATCACAAATATGTTTATTATCATATTAAAAACTAGATTCCATACTTAATCCAATATAGTATGCCCGTACTTAAACTGTGTAAGTATTTTAAAAGTGTAGCTATAACTGTGTATTCTCCAAATACATATTTAAGGAAGCTATCATCGTTATTACAATTGTCTGACAGGTGGCTGGTGTAGCGAATGCAATGTCGGTTGGGTACTCTACTCGTATTTGTGTGTAGCGAGATGAGAAATTGAGTTTTGTTGAACTTGATCAAAATAGAATAGCACGGAGCTACATTAAATAAATATGGGTAGCTTGTGACGAATAAAAGGTTGTACTAATACAACAATAGCACGATATACAAATATGACCGCATTGTTTAATAGGCGTAATGAAGATATGGTACAAGTGAAGAAATATCACAGTAAAAGTGCATAGAGAGAGAGAGAAGAGGAAATAGATAGAGTTAATTTTATTAAGAATTCCTTATGGACATGTTTTAATCTTCTTTTATTCCACTATGCTTAATAATATTATAGCTATATATGTATAAGTAGTCGGTAGTAATAATAAAAAAGATGTAGTACTGAAATATATACTAAGAAAAAAGTGAATAAACAATAAAAAGTGGTCGGTCTTAACTAATGGAGTAATTAAGATTTAATTTAAAAGCTACTAGATAAAAATATAAAGTTAAATTTTAAAAAGGCACGTACGAAAACTTTATGGAACCGGAGTTTTATTTATAAAAAAATCCACGGTGCAAAATAAAAGCCAAGTTCGTAGCTAACCAGGACTATTCTTCCGCCGAGATTGGGCATGAGATGTGTACATGTATGTATAATAACCTCGTAGGAAAGAGCCAGTTTCAGTGTTACAATGTCGGTCTGCGAACGGAAATAAGAGCCCTATTTCAGTCGCAAGACATGTAAAGACTCTTAAGATAAAAGGGTTCTAGGCACCACACGTTTACACGTGACTTCATGGTTAGTGGGTTACCGTGACAGATTTTTGTAGGTCTCTGAATCTCTTCGTTTTGATCTGAAACTGTTGTTGTGAAATAGTTGTAAAAGTAACTTAAAATGTTAATCATAATAAACTTACGATGGGCATGCATGCATGCACACATTAAACTTATCTACACTTGTTAATTAATGTTATTTTAATATGCATATGTGAATATTATATTTGTATCGGTTTACTTTGGTCTAATCTTTTTCCTAATTCGGCCCTAATTCTGAGAGGAGACCCGTGTTCAGCAGTGGAACTTTAAAAAATGGGTCGATAATGATAATTATGATCATAGGTTTACTTTTAATGGAAATAGCCAACGAGAGGTGATTTTAAGTGCTAGCAGATAGCTTTAAATTGGGATGACTTAGAAATTTCCGGCTAAAGTGCTAACTCATATATCCACTAATCTGTACTTTAATAGATTAGTAGAGAAACTTCAAACTTCTGTCGATAGCAGCGAAATACACTAGAAGAAGTTTTGTTGATGAATTTGTATAAAAATATTGTAGGCACAATAGGTATTCGTGTTACAACGGGAATATACACACGATGCAGGTGAATGTTCTCACGCTATCAGAGTATTATACAAGAGCTCGTTGGGGGAGAGTGCCCAATCAATGTTAAATATTAATTTGTTAATGGTCTCTATACCAAAACGTTATTTGTGTAAGCTATGAATTGTTGTTTTAGGATATTTCCCCATACTTACAAACCAACTCTCTACACACTCGTACTCGTATTATGGTTTTCTGTTTTATGATCACATTAACGTGTTATCTTTGCTCTATATTTTCAGTTCAAGTATTTAAATTGGTAGCAAGAAATCGGTATACAAAAATGTTCTATGCATAGAAATGTTCGTGGCAATTCACATTAAGCACAGTTTTATGTAAACGACGTAAAGCCGATTGCTAACATCGTCGTTAGGATCGCGTTCTTCTGGGGCGCCGGTAATATCGGCAATTGGAACAAATTCGCATTAAGCAAATGTCGGCGCGAGGGTTTACAATCCACTTTAACGATAACCACGCTTTAGTTTCACACTGTGATCGTATTGGGTTTTAAAAATACTATAGTCGCATTTCGTAAGACTTTAATGAAACGACATTTAAATTTATCTAAACGCGACAACACAACTACTGTCAAAAATAAATCTATTCCACATGTTCAATTCCTTTTGTTATATGTATATAGTGATTCCAATTTTAATGTCCATGAATTAAATCAGTTTACTCACCAAGCAGACTCTTTCACATAAATTTAAATTTTCATGATGTATTTGATGGTTAGTGCAATGAACAAAGCGCGACGGATGGGGAGCAATGTTTGACGCGAGTCAGACATTCCGCAGAGAATAGAGTGAGCCGGGGTCTATCGGGACTGTGCATGCATTTTACATTCGAAAACTGCGCATATTGTTTTATAAAGGCAATCACGTTTTTAATCAAGCAAATATTAAATTTTCGTCGGTTGTTTTCATTCATTTCGCTGCCTGTGATTGATTTCCGATTAATACAGTTGCAACGTTCAATCTCTTATTTATTCATTAGGTATTCTAAGAGAACATATTATATATAAAACATTTCAAATGTGCCTAATTTATTAAAGTGCTTACAATTTAAATAAAAAGTTAAATACTCCATATAAGTTTCTATATAGTATTAAATACAATAAGTGACTTCCGAGAGAATTCATCTTTCTAATATGTATATGACAGACGGTATTCCTATAAGACGGCGGAAAGAATTAACTAAAGAAACTTATGAGAATATACAAGAATATATGGACTTTCATAAGATATGTATTACTTTCCTCGGTCCGGGATCAACAACATTTTCCGTCATCTCACCGACGTGCCAGATATTATGGCAATAATTCAGCCCTACCAACGAAGGGTATACAGATTTCACCATAAGGATAACGTTTTATTATAGGAAATTATTCCTCAATGCTCGTATTATTCATATTACTTGATATTTGTGATACTCCTTCTGCATCAATTCTTCCTTGAATAGGAAGAAATATGAAGAAAATCAACATGTTAGTATCCACATATTAGAAATGATATAATTCAAGTTAATCATGTGCCTATACTGAAGCTAGATATAAAAACTAACAAACTTACCGAGCTTCTAACGAAATGCAAAAATTCTGCCGGTAAATGCTCAATTTGCTCACGTTCACTAAATCAAGTTTACTTACTACATCCACCCGTTTCCACTTTAGTTATCGTTCTAAGAAACCACTTGAATTTTTCATGTCTTATCAACGGCGGCTGGATAGCTGTGGTGTGCCCGAAAGTACATCTCACCGAGAACAAGTATGGTGATAAATACTGTCACGAAAAAGCAAGGTTTATGTCGCCATGCAACAGAATAAGTAAGAATATTTACAAGAAAAACGTTGGTAACTGCTCATATAAAGCTAACGTATATGGAATATGTACGTTCAGAGGTCAAAGCCCTCTTTGTAATTCCTTGACCACTACTTTCTCCATTGTGTACATAACAGCTTTCAGAGGCGCACAAGAGAGGGGATTTTTAATACAAAAGAAGCAGACTATTCTTTTGCACTTTTAATGAGGAATTACGGGAGCCTTTAGCGCATTTATTAACTTGAAAATTTACTTTGGTATATTAAAAATACTTGGGTAAGTAAAACAACATTAAAAATTACTCAACACAATACACACGGAAGTAATACACCTTGATACTGAACATATTCACCAAACGAAATAAACTTTCAGATAGAGGATATCAACGCGGGAAATAAAACTCGTAGGTGCGTTGGCTATGTATTTATTTATGAAGTGAGGTAAAAGAGTTCCAGCTTCCAGCCGTAACAACGGCGTCCCTCAGGATCGCGTTTCCTACTAAACGAAATATAAGTAAGTAGAGCTGTGCCGACTGCGTGCGCTCATTTTCCTCACGCGCACGGCAGTTTTCCGGCGGAGCGATATTTAGTTTATCAGTCTGAAAATGTGTATACAAGTATTTGTACCCTATTCCTGCGACAAAAATATCGTCCAATTATGTTTTAACGCATTGTGGCTCCATGTATCACTTTTGCCAAACTAGATTTCTTTTTTTCTATAGGTAGGTACATATAACAAATACAGGGATACAATTACGCGGCAAATTTTCAGCTACATGAACAATGGATGTTACATAAACCATATTACAAAAAAATCGAAGTATATATCGAGTTGCTGAATGTTCAATGGAAGTAACGTATCGCCCTATTTAACTGTAACACTTTTAACTTTTGCAATTTTAGGAGCCGGTAATTCCGCGCATACAAATTGTATTTACGAACTACTATTTGTTTTTAAATTTTTATTTAATAAATACTGAAAAATAATAATGATTTTGCATCTGTGGTCTCTGTATATTCACTTATAACGAGAGAACATACCCAACTTTACAGTGTCACGAGTTCACCACGGGGTTATCGAATCTTGATAGGTCGCTTACCTCTGTATCTGACTCGTCTGCAGTCTGGAGCATTAATCCCATAAGTCTCAGAAAGTGCTTGCTCTCGATGTCTGCAAGTAGACGAATCGCGGCGGCCGTGACTGGTTACGAATACATCCGATATATCATCCGTCTTCTTCATAAGGTTTTATCAAATCGGATTGAATTTTCTAAGCGATTTTGTAGTCATACTTGTAGTAGACAACGAACATTTATTGAAAAGTCATTCTGTTGGGTTTATAGTATTATACTTTACTTAACGTGATAATTGAGTAATTGTCATATTTGGAAATTTTGGAAATTTGTTTTTTTAAGAAATAAAGAAAATAATTTATTTACACCCACAAAGAAAAAGAACAAATAACAAAAAAAAGTAATCAAAAATGAAAAAATAAATAAATAAATAAACGAAACATTTTAGTTTCGGGTATATACATCTTTTTGATATACATACATATTAGGTACATATTTTATCAAATAAAACAATATTACCATTCAGAGGGAAAAATAGACGTATTCCGGCGGGGATTCCTTTCTTCACTCTGATAGAAAATCTTTATAAAACAGTTTAGATAGAAGATACCAAAAACTAGGTAGCAGGTCTCTTAAGACGAGCTCGTGCTGTATTAAAAGAAGGGGTCAAGTAGCGGGTCGCTTTCTACTTATTAATGCATCAACCTCAACCCACGTGAGTGAAGATGCTGTAAATATTTTACAATATCTTTTCTTCGCAAGAGGAAAACCTTGATATTAGCATTTTCATTTACATTTAACGCGACGCCTTTCTGGTGAACGATCATAAAACAGGGATATACTTTTGAATATGTATGTATGTACTTATGTTTTGGCAGCAGTCTGCTATTTTCATGTACTTATTTTGTATTCGAAGAAAAATTGATTTAAATTATAGGTCACGTCGATTTCACTTACTTCAGGGACGTTTAAAATAAAATCAATTCTCTTATTTATGGTCATCAATATTGTCCATTTAGGAAAATGTACCAAGGACAATGGAACGTTTTATTTGGTTGTCTGTTACTTAAAGGCATCAAATATGTTTTTAATGTTCACATTCGTGCTCTATACATTCTCATTTTCCTTTGCCGTCACGCAGCACCATTAAATACGGATTATTTAAAAACAAACCAAATAACAGTCGCTTGGTGCGTGATACACGCAATTTACTTGAATGTTTAATTTTTTTTATTTAACTTGGTAACTTGATAAGGGCCTTTCCATGTACTTCAAAATATAATCTCCATTTTATGATAACAATTGTAGTATTTGAATCTCACAATAGAATATTATTGTAAAATGTTTGAAGTACGTAGTATGTACGAGTACATATATACAAAGCTTACATTTAGTTCGTTCACTAGGTACATGCTTTTAATACAATGCTCTGATCAATTTTACTTAAATTTATATTGTGTTTTGAATAATGTAACATTAGTTCAAAATGTATATTTTAATACTGTAAATATTATTTTACAATATTACCTTACTTTGTAAATCTATTTCATTAATACGTCATATTAGTATGTCTTAAATGATTTAAATTATTTTCTCTGCATGAACTTCTTCAACCAACAAGCTAAATGATGCGAACTTTTCCAGTTGTAAACTCATTCGCGAGAAAGACGTTCATATTCATAATATTTCATGAAAGCTGCCTGCAGACGTGGGAAATTGGAAAGTCTACGGAGCAACTTTCTAATAGCAGATTATAAAGGTCTTGTTTGAAACGGTTTTAAACGAGATCTGTATTGCAAAGCAAATAATAGAGATTTCCCAAGCAAAAAGAAAAAACAAATATTAGGTTAATTTTTGTAGCTTTTAGTGTTGTTAATTAAAATAGTGTAATAAGGATGTAACGTAGACAACATAGTATACATTTAGTTCTTCTTTAATTAATGTTGCCTTGACTCAATTAAGATAGATCCTTTGTCTATTCCGTTAACGACGCTACTCTAGGTGGAATTCTTGCTTTCTTGCTGTTAGCGGAAGCGAAGAAAGGCGAACGGTACAAAGAGAGTAATGAGTCTAACAGTTGGCGATCTTAGGCAGTTCGTGAAAGTAAATTCAACTCTCTTAGACGTCTGTCGCCACCGTAATTGAATTCCGGTTGTAAATTATTATTCAGATTTTACTGAAAATGATAACTACGAGCATATAATATTCTTGGAGTAGCAACTTTACGGATATTTGTTTTTGTTTTGAACATAGCAATAAACGCTCACGTTTGAATGATAAAATAATAATTGTAATGTTCTTTTAATATAGTAATATTTAAGCATTCAGACGCTGCCAATTATATCATCGATGTAAAAATAATGTATAGATTGAATAAAAGAAGCTTATTCAAATATTACAACTTGATTAGACTAACTTAGTAATAACGTTAACATTATGTGAATATGTGAATATATATGTATACATTCAACTACTACAAAATGCCCGAAGCTTGAAGGATCATATCGTTAGACAGCATTACCTGTATTACGATAAATCCATCACAAGGCCGTCGCATTCTCGTTAGTGGTGTGAGATAATCTCCTCGGCATTACGGTCGGCGGGCGCAGACATTTTCCAATCCCTTCCCAGACAGTGTTCACGTGCCGTCACGGGGCTTAAATAACCCTGCCATTTAATAGCTCACTTTACTGATGCGAACTTTACCAAAATCTGACTTAATTAGCGGAGCTTTAAGTATCCTATTGACTGCTCGTAAAGCACTAACATTTTCAGATCTACTCGTATATAAATTATTGACTGTAGTCAGGATGCGCGCCCTTCGAATAACGGGAGAGCTCTAGATACTTAAATACTTTCTTAATAAATTAATGTGAACCACCCTAAAGCAAACCATACACGATGTTACTAATTAAACAGATTGCTAGAATGTCGAAGCATAAGACTGTACATAAGAGCACTTCTATATAAATGAGAATGAAGAATATTCTACAGAATTAGTTATGGTAGCATAAAATAATGTATGTAATTGAATATTAATTTGTATATAAGTTTAAACAAACCAATCTAATACATATGTAATAAAAATATATGTCTTGGTTTATAAATGATAAATTATAATATGATATTCATATTACTTTACCAATATCAGTAACTGTAATAACAGCGTGCAGATAATATTGATATAATAAACTTATTTAGGGATAAATGAGCATTACTTAGCAATAAAGCGTATCTCAAAGCCTTTGTTCCCTCGTTAGCGGCGAAGCAATGTATGAAGGCACACTTCCTTACACTATCTCCGGGTCCGCACACTTCCTTTGCTACATAAAAAGGACAGACATTCCCAATTACTCGTATTTATACTTTATCTAAGGATTATCCTTCAGCAATCTAAATTGCAAACAACACTAGTTCATTGGCTTTTGTTTATATTTGCTTTGATATAGGTAATTAAGTCGTAGTAAAGAATTCCTTTAATTATATATATAATTGGAGCGCGTTTTTTTATGTTTTCATATTTCATTTATTCGTGTATATTCATTGACTTTTATTGAAATATCCGAAAAACGTAAGCAGAAATAAATAATACATTATGTGAAATAAATACCATAATTGCCATGCTTCGTTTCACTTATTTTCATTTAGCCCTACATTACCTTCTGTCAGGGAAATCTCGTTAGACAACACTCAGTTATCTCGCTTTAAAATTCCAATTTTGTCTCAAAATATTTTCTGCATTCACAATGAACGAG
>DVPR01000207.1:0-15718 GCA_018239345.1 Oxynetra stangelandi
ATGACATATATTATAAAGAACTACTAAAACAGTTTATACCGGATAATGTTAATGAAATATAAGCACGATTCACCTGACTCTACAGTGGGAACACTATTCCTGTTATGATTACACTGTCCCCTCGTGAACAACCTGCCGACTTCACGGAACAAGGTAAGTTTTGGACGAGGCCTGTTACACATTCAGCAATATGATCGGAAACTAGCGACACTAGTTAGACTGCTTCTATGATACTTTGAAGTTTCGAACTTGCCGTGACGTCACCCGAATGATTTCCTATCGTTAATAGACTGTCTTTTTTTCTTGGATTTTTCTATTGTCTTCTCTGTTTATTTCTGTTGGATTGAACATTTGTCTTCGTTGTATTTCAAATATTAAATTGTGAAAAGCATTAGCATCTATATACGTCTCATGTAGTGGAGCTTCATTTATTACCTTCATACTTTGATTCTTATTAGAAACAGTAAGTTAACT
Organism: Oxynetra stangelandi; assembly: GCA_018239345.1. Classification (NCBI taxonomy): domain Eukaryota; kingdom Metazoa; phylum Arthropoda; class Insecta; order Lepidoptera; family Hesperiidae; genus Oxynetra; species Oxynetra stangelandi. The sequence goes on from DVPR01000207.1 coordinate 475, forward strand.
CATTTATAAATGCTATATTTATTGTTTACTTAAAATATATTAAGCTTGATAAACATAGGAACTTGCAAACAGATTGTACTACCTCTATTCAATCTGTTTGATAATAATGTTGCTTTACATGGTATTTCTTTGAGTCGAAAATATATGTAGGGATTTGAATAGTACCTGGTAGTTTTGGAGCCCTTTTATAGTGTTTTTTCGTATTGTTCGGTTATTCCCTAGGTCTTTCGAAACAATGCCTTAAAGCTGGAGTGAAACCACACGACGTTCTAAGTTTAGAGAGACCGTTGCCTCGCTGGAAGAATGGCGGAGTCCTTACAATGCAGGTTGTATACAAAACTTGTTTGACCAGAATTGAGAAAAAAAAGTGGCGGGCAAGTTCGCCTACAATAGCATTCCGCGCTCGACGCCGGGACCGCCCGCGACCCGCCCCCCGCCCTGCCCGCGCGCCGCGCCGCAGTCCGCGACCGAGCGCGACCGCGTGCGTTGTGCTCCACACATTGAGAATGAACTTTTCAAACATTCTGCTACACAAACAAAAAAATTGTGATCATCTCGTCTCCAAATTCAAATTGAATCCGTAACTTGAACATATTTGACATCTAATTTTACGGCGTTCGATTTTCTTTTATTTTTATTATTTTCGACTCTTATTATGGTGCACTATCCATTATAACTAGCTAATTAGTGTGGTGAAAAATTCTGTGTGAAGTGAGTTTACGTATAATCTAATACTTCACCGGCTAGATATTGATTTTCCAACGTCACTGTTACAGAACAGCTGTTAAGGGGATACGGAAGTACACATTCTTCGTCGTCCGATCTTCGAATTTTGTTCTTTTGTGAAATATTCCCCTGTATAAATAAAACGAATTAATAGAGAACAGGACGTGCAAAATTAAAATCATAAAATCTAAATACATGTTGTAAGTTCCCGGTGGAATTTTTATTTATATTGTCTCCGCATATTGTAAAGCGCGTCGTGTGTGAAGTGCAGTGACGTGAAGCACATCTGTACCGAACAATAAAATATATAGCCAAAATAATAAACAATACAAAGGATAGACGAAATATTGCGCTAAGCGGATGTGCGTGTGTGTTGATTGGAAATCTGTGTAAAGTTGTGTTGACCGATTTGGATTTATTGGGTGGACGTGGATTGAGGCCTGTTGATAAGGTATAGTAACTTTTATTATATTTATATTTTCGTGAAATTGTCAGTAAAGTGTTGGTTAGAAACGCATAAGTAAGCGCGATGTATGCGTTTTGTCCACTAGTTGTAGGCCTAATCGCGCGACGTGCACCGTCGAAGAACTTCTGTCATTTGGAAACCATGAAATTGAGAGCTTCTTATTGTAATCTGTGTATATTTGTAACCTAACTTGCAAAACTATTGATCACAAACACATTGTAACTTGCAAAAACTATTGAGTGTATAAATCAAGACAAAAATCCTTGCTGAGATAGGAACACTTAAAGAAAACAAACAAACCAAAATTACTCTTTTAATTTAACTTATAATTTGCAAATATATATGTATACATCAAATATGAAGCATCTAAGATAGGCATAAGATTAGCTTGTTTTATCAATACATTAAACTATACGTAACTTTGTACAAAAAGAAGTACAGAGCATATAAACCACGATAAAAGTAAAATATCCGTTTTCAAAAGTAAAGTATTAAAACGGCAAAACTAAAACATTATGGAAGTTCAATATACAGGTAGAAATTACTATATCCTATATTATATATATGTACCTCTGTCCGAATTTATGAATATTAAAATATATATTTTATTCCATCATTTGTGCAACAATTGATAATTCAAATATCCCTAAATCCCAAATAACAGTAGTGTCTCCTTAAAATTAAAAGGAAATTACCCATATGAACCAACACTGGTTGTATCTGTTTATTGATAAACTTTGCTATATTTATCAGCGCACTACTGATCATGGGTCTCTTCTCAGAGTTTATGTTGAGAGTCTTAAAACATTCTAAATAATATGAAGATCTCCTTGAAAATCATGAAGATCTCTTAAATTGCAAGTGTGTTCCAGGATTCCAATCGTACATTCCTAACATGAAATGCTACACTCTAAGCCACTAAGCTACCACTGGTGTTATTGAATTATGCTCCCTCATTTTAATCTTGGCTACTGTTAATTTCGGAAAATCATTTTCATATCATATACAAGCTACATATAATTTTTGGCTCTAGTAATGCAGAGCTGTCTACAGAAGTATTATTTTATGATCGCATTGTGATCCTAGAATTCATGAAAGTGTGTTATAGTCCAACACGATTTACATATATATGTTGCTGATATTTATGTATTATATTAACATACTCTTAAATAGCTATTGTCAAACTAACTAATTAGCTTAGTGTTTTCATAAATACTTAATTGAATATTAAATGTTTTCTTGTTATTTAATATAGTCATGTATTTTTGAAATATTATACTCATACTTCCTGCTAGGATGCTTGTTACCAGCCGACCCATGTTTAATTCTTGCCAATCAAAGCAGCATGTGCTGCAGGATTTTTGCAGCGAATGCATGTTATTATTTAAGAATATCAAATTTATTATAGTTATTATTTAAGAATATTTAATTTTAATGTGACAAGTTCCGGTTATGTGAGCAGCCTTTACTGAATACTATAGAAAATTGAAATTACCGCTCAATATAAAGTAATAAAAGGTCACTAATTTTACGGAGAGTTCAAAAATTTTAGTAACTGTTTTCAAATGTAAAGTTAACATTAGTGTCTTTCGGTTGCTTCAGTTTCATTTGTTAGATACAATCGATTTACTTGTAAAAAAAAACTCAATCATTACAAAAAAATATGTATTCTAATTTATTCAAAGATATTGTATATAAATGTTCATGCTATACTGCACTGATCAGTTAGTAGGATTATTATATAGGTCTAGTAATATATCCATGACATTATACATAAAATAAAAATATAATGTTCTCTTTCCATTTTCGTCCATATTCCTGAGGGTAATGAATAATTTTGTTTTTACTTTCTTTCGCCATTACGTCTTTTGATCGAGAAGTGCACGATGTAGATGAGACTTCAGGTGGTTTCGGATGACGCTTCATAATGAATTACGATCTACTAGTCCTTTACCGTGCACCTTGCCGGTAACCGTGAGCTGTTGCAGATTGTGAACGTCTTTTCTAGCTGTAGACTCTTTGTAGGCATCTAGTTTTTACGTGGACCTATCCGGGTCAAAGTCCCAGCCACAATGCAAACCGGGAAGAATGCGATATTACCCTCCAGCACTAAATCTCGTAAGCATCAATTCTCGGTCGGTTTCGATCGTACTTTCTAAGAAAATTAAATTTTCGCATTGTCATTGAACATGAAAGATCGAGGTGCTAAATTTCATTTTATGTTTAGTTAAGCTGTTATAGCCTTTCCACAGTATCTGTAATTAAGCCTTTCCGTTTTTAGCAATCTCTGTATCTCTCGATCGCATGACAAAAGCCAGCGTTCATAGTTTTTTGACTTGTTTATTTTTTATACTGATCGTTCCGATACTTTCAATTACATTTATCATTTCTCTCTCGTTCACAATCTGCACTAGTTCGTCCAATCAGGTATATTTCATAGGCGTTAAAGGGGACGGAAGACACGATACCACGCTGTTTTACAATCTTCCCAACGCTAAAAGACCCAGAGGTATTCTTATGATAACTCATTATCTGCTTGCGCAAGGTACTTTAAGTTATCTTACGCCCATACACAAGATCGATCATACGACTCAGTAAAATCCATTAGTATAGTAGAAATACAAGACGAGGGATAACTGGTAGGACTTTTAAATCAATTGGCTAACGTTTGTACTTACTAGTCTGTGATGAAATTTCGCTGTTCCTGCGGAACCTGCCAATATAAGAAATGAGAGGCCCTATCACTTATTATACTTAGGTTCACTTTGTTAGCGATATACGAGCTGAAGTACTGTAATTGTCGAAAATAAGTAGCTGTGGGTGCGACCAGTGCTCAGCAGTACTTACAGGGTTGTAGATGGCCATTCAATACATGTCAATACATTTGTATCTTTGAACAGACAGTGTCTAGGTTATGTTCGCGCTATAAATCTGTCGGATATCACATAGCCCGGGTGTGGCTATTCGGTTTATTCCATCAGTTGTGTCGTTATTTCTTCCAATACGTATTGTACTCACACAGTAAACATAATTTTCTGTTTTTCTCCATGCTTAAATACTTTGAGGCTTTTTACTTTATGTAATTAGCGGTATTTTATTTTTAAAACAATTGTTGTGTATATCTTTCCCTTGCCGCCATTTTATGTGATCATATAAAAACAATAAGAATGTGGTGTCTCCCTTGCCTCCTAATGAATAGTATAAGATTCTCTCTGTTGTACATTATTACGTAGAAAATGTTCGAATTTCAGATAGCTACGTGAATCCCGACCACACTTCGTTTACGTAAATGTTTCGTTGTATTCTCGGCAGTAAAGTGTGATATTTTTGTATTTCATATACGGATGAATAAATACTACTTGGTAATATATAATTACTCTAATAGGTGTTATTAAAGTACAAATTTAGTAGAAGTATACTTCCGTACGTTTATAAAAATTATTTTTATATATTCATTAGCGTTCCTAATTGTAGACACTAACATGTATACAAATCAACTTGTACATTTATAGGTACCTTGTTTTATCTCGGTTACGTATTCATTAAGATTTATTAGATACATACGAGTACCTTAAATTATTTGAAAATGTCGACATCTGTGTAATAAATACTACATGGGGCAAACATTCTACATTCTTTACAGTTCTTCTTATTATGTAGTAATTCAGATTAGTAGTTCTTTTTACTATATTTATAGGACACGGTCATAAATCGGCCCAAAAAAGTAGTGATTTTTTACAATATATTTGTTTTTACATAAATGTTTTTTGTTATTATTCATGAACTGTCATCTTATTGATATCGAATTGTATCGATATTTATCTTTGTGCGCGTAGTTTAAATGAATTCAAGCGATACAAATAATAGTCAAACCTAACCTGTCGTCCTACGTCGTTTTGTTTTTCTCTATGCCCATTAGCGAACTTAAAAAGCGCTGTATAAAAATATGTGCAATCGTTCATGTCACTGTGACCCAACCCGAGCCATTGTTGTGCCATTGGAATCCATCTTGATTTCATAAAAATGTACATATTTAGTTTGGGTCACACATGCACGCACAACGAATTTGTTCCATACGGATATTAAGAAAAAAGTGATAAGTTTAAGTATTTGTACATAAATAAGTCTAATATTTGTATTTTAATACGCAAACATCGAAAATTGTTATTCAGTTTGTTGATGCTTCACTAGATGTAATTTCGCTTGCGTTTTCGTTGAAATCCGAGATATCCCGCGGCCAAAGTATTTTTTGTCTTGGTCCCGATAATAAGTCATCATTCCACTAAATCACTTTAAAGTCAGAACGAACAAACAGACGAAAAAAGTTATACGGTAAGTAAATAATAATTTGTTTCAACAAATATATGAAAACATTTTGATCACGTTTGTCGGCTGTATAGGCTCCGTTTCTTTTGCCTGTCTAAACAGAAGAATATTACAAAGTATTATTCAAGATGTAGTTCCCATTTGTTATTAGTAAAATTATATTTTATGTTTATTTATTTTATGCTATTCTGTTGGTTAATAGTTTACCTGCCTACTTTTAAAGAATTCTATATGCTTATGTAACTTTTTTCATTATTTATTTCATGTGCTATTCCCCTCTTTTCAAATAAAGCAGGGTAATAATTAAGAATATTAATTTTAATTATGTGAAAAACATGTTGAAAGTCGTTAGTTTATAGACACTGTTCGACAGCAGGCGAATGACTTACTATCGTAAATGAGACCCAGTGTGGTTCAATATTCAAATTTCATATAACAATTGATTTTTTTTTATTTATTTAATAATAATTTGTACACAGTAATACAGGAAAAAAAACATATAAGAGAAATGTTGTACAATGGTACTTGATTTACATAGCAACCCAGTGGTATATTATAAAGCAATGACATTCTGGTTGATTTATATTTGGCGTCCTTCCGCATGGATCCTGGGTTCAAATTCTGGCACACGTATTTTGTTTACAGAATTTTCAGTGGTTTAAAGGTTATCATTTGCTGTAACGTTGAATGAAAGCATTGTGAGGATGTCTGCAAACCCTAGTGTTAGGAGACACTCTAGCTCATAATCTATTAATAATGTCGGTAAAGATATTTGATTACTTATTGTTAAGGTAAGGTTCAAACCGTTGTGGAATCGCTTTAATTTTTTTTTCTAAAATATTCATATATAATTCAATTATGTGACATATTTAAATACAAAGCCATTTAACTCAAAACTATTCTGAGTCTGTGTTATGATTACTAAATAGGTGACAAACTAGTTAGCAAATTACTTTCTAAATACATACTGATGTAGACAATTTTCCACCCAAACAGAACAATTACTCGTGCTCATTAAGTATTTTTCCGCATGAGAATCGAACCCACATCCCCTCGGCTCAGCTGTCGGGGCCAGCAACCACGGGATCAACAGAATAATTAATCGCAATACTTTTATAATGTTTCGGTTAATGTTCAAGTGCAGGAACGTGTTATGTAACTTCATTGTATTAATTAAGGGCTTGTTTGTGTGTGAATAAAAGTGTCCATCGGGAGCAGTTGTGTTTTAAAGTAAGGTGACCGACGTATTTGTGGCATGAAACTCATTTTATGTAACACAGTCACGATATACCCCGTGTAAGTTTGGGCGCCGCTCTCCCGTGCGCTGCTAGCCAGGGCCAGTCACTGGTTTTGTCGCCGTGATATATAGCTGGCGTGGCTGTCGCCTACAAATACGCTGACATACTGCTCGGAGTATGTTAGAGCATGCAAGCTCTATTTGTTTCACCATATTTCAAATTTTATTACGCGTATTCTAGCTCGTCTAGCCTCGAATGACTTATTGGTCGCGCCGGATGACTTATGGGGAGCGCGACTCAAACTAACTTTTGTACGTATGAGATGTCTGTTTCACTGGGAGTACACCAAATCTTTATTTCGTACCTGCAATGAAAGCATGAATGCTTATTGCTCGTCTCGTTTTACCCTTAGACGAACGCTTGCCATTAAACGTTGTAACGAAAAGTCCACTGAGCTCAGTGACGTATTTGTCTAAACTTGTAATAATAGTGCGCTGTGAAGGCGTCTAAAGGAATCTTATTTTATTAAAATGTAAAATAATTCTAAATACACATCCGGTTCAACAATTTCGAAGAGTTGCATCGATTCGTAAAAGTCTAGGTTAAGTCGCTAAGATGTTCGATAGTTCGCGAGACTTCAACATATAAACATCTTTATGTACAAGGTTGAACTTAGCGCGAAATGAACCACCTTGTCCAATCGTTGCTCAGTCAAATAACGAGTGTATTTAAGAATCATCACATGCGCTGTTTTGTCGTCATTCGTTTCAATTTACGATATTGAAGTTCTTATAAATTACAAGTACAACACACGTTCTAACATAACTTTGTGTCCAAACGTGGTCCGGTCCACTCATTTTTAGGGATTGTTTTTATTTTATTTCATAATAATAGAAATCAAATGATCCCAGATGACTCGCAAAGTTCATTCATAAACTGACCGAAGATTTTCGTGACAGTTTTGTTTTCACGTAAGAACGAATGGGTGCCAAGCTGAGGTCTGAGGTCATGTTATAAAAAATATTGTACCATCCTGTCACAATATTCTAAGTTAACAGAATAAGCGGTCCAACGTAACGGAATACATGCAGCATTCCTGGTAAGATCCTGTAATTTTCTCTTTTAATTTGTTAAATTGTTACTATCTTAAATGTCGCTTTATTCGTCAATACAAATTGAATGCGGAATGAATTGAAATTATTTTGTGTAAAACTTGTTTAGACACGCTCGCAATGTACTCGTATGCTTAGGTCCTGAAATATACTGAAAGATGTTTTTAAATATTTCAACCATTGTATCGCTAATGGTTATGTAATATTCGGTGTTGTTATGAACCTTAGTGAGTTTTATTATCTATTGTATAAAACTATTAGATAAACATTTATTTCAATATATAATACATATAATCGCTGATAGGCTTACAACGCGAATAGCAATCAAATGAACAATAATATTCGAGTCTGTTGTTGTTCTTGTTGCGTTTGTTTTTATATATAGATATACGGTGAGTTCATTGTAAGTAATGTATGCATGTAGCCTTATTGTTTAGGACTTCGTTATGTTAATATTTCCTTCTCCGTCTGTTGGTATTTAAAAGTACCCTAAAATATGACGATAAATCAATGTATGGAAACATGTAGACTGTTCATTAACTAACAATTAGGTTTTTATCATCATCAACAATCCTCTTTTCGTCTCATTGTTGGATTCGAGCCTCCTTTCAAATTGAGAAGAGTTTAGGCCACAGTCTGCCACGCTGGCCGGGTGCGTGTAAGCAGAGGCACGGCTTGCAACACGTTATGGCCACCTCTAACATGTGCAGGTTTCCTAACGATGTTTTTTTACTTCATCGTCACAGTAAATAATATTTATTCTTTAAAACCTACATACAATTTTATCACATCACAATATATGTATCTGTATCAGAATCGGGGATTCTGATGCGTGAATACGAAAGCACTGGAATACTACTGCTGGTTTTTATCGACGTAATGAAGTATTGTAGCGAGGTAAATTTTAAAAATTATCAACTGTGTTCTAAAAACATCTATAGGTATATCGTATACCTGTTGAAAAACATAATAAAATGCGTACAATTATATAGCTAATTGTGAATTAAAATATAGCGGAATATCTTAATGAGGATAATATGAAACTGAATATTAATTTGTAAATTTACAACGTTTTGCATATTATTATTCTTGGCCGTTATCTCCTGCTGTTCTATGATCCACTGGTAGGTACGCACAAAATAGCCGGTATAAAATTAAAACAAACCTGTTTATGGCATAAATTTAATTTTTTTCCTAGTATTTTATAAATGTAGTTCATTAAAATTGTCTTGGCAAAAAGGACCGTTTAATTAATTTAACGCGAACTGACATATTTTATATGGATTTGAACGGTGTAGGTGTTCTACTGTGAGTCTTAAATATAAATATTTATTGTACATGTGCGAGCCTTACTTACCAGAGTAGTATAAAATTACATTAATTTGATAATAATTATAACATACCTATATTTATTATAACACAACTAGTCAAACAATCTCCACGCCCGTCTCTAGTACAAGATTAGCCATTTTGTACACATGTGATTTTGAAAACATTTTTCATTACTGTGGGCTAGTGTTGGCACTGGCCGATGCAAAATTTTCGTGACAGCTATTTCAAATATATAAATCTAATATGTATTATGTTTATTTAATTTTAACGATATAAACTAAACAGCACACGCACGATATCATTCTTGATACTGCACTTTTCCACCGAATAGATCAAGCAGTTACCACAATGTCTTCATCATTCATGCATTTCAATGTTACATAATGAACACTGTATTTATTGATAACACTGTATAAACCGCCTCGTGTAGTTTTTAAAATGAGAGTGAGTAATCGGAGAAAGCCATGAAGCTTTTTTACACATGGATTTGTTCTCATTTGTGCCGCACTTATAGCTATAGCTTGGCTAATACCCAAATATTTATAATAATCAAGCCGTTCTACTGGAACTCGTCTAGAAATGCTCCACAAATTTCTCTTCAACCAGTGTTGTTATACAATGAAGTGATTTCAGGGGAAATAATTACCCTTGCCATACACCGGATATTGTTAGGGAATGTGAAATGAAAAAATAACGAGATTAAATTGAAATATTTCCCCAAGGACGTCGGAAATAATAAATTGTACTCAGACATGGAACTTCATGAAACGGCGTGCAGCAAAGCCATTCTAGCTTTTATTAATAAAATAACACTAATATTTTCTTATTGTACACAAAACATAATTGATGGAATATAAAAGTTTACTTTGTATACTTGAAATATTTAGAATCGGATTCTGAAGACGTTGTTGGAAAGATTCGAATAAAATAGATATGTACGAGTATGTCGCCCGCGTCCGAGACACGACAGTTTTGTGATTCGGTTTGGGTTCAGTTTTTGTAAAAAGTTTTTATAAAAATTAAGTAGTTAAATTTTCTCTTGATAATTATAATATAAAGAACCGTAGACATGATTCATTTCAGTTATTTTATATCCGAACGGCGTAAGTCGCGGGCGATAACTAGCTCCTAGTGAGTATTGCATGAATGGGTCGGGCAGTTAATAAATATGCACAGTGCCTGATATTTTATGACTTCTAGTTTTCTAAAAGCACTTAGACCGCCTATTGGATCGAATTTGAATATTATCCGGTCATTCCGGCTACTGGAAATGTGATATTGAATATAAATGTACATATAGAAAATGAAGCGATTGTCAAGTCGTCGTGCAGTCGTCAGGAGCTTATGGTTGGAGCGCACATACGGGTGGCGGCGTGCGCTATTAAAGTTATTTTCGTTTATCATTGTTTTTTATTCACCACATTGAATACAAAAGCTGAACTGGAAACACTGCGACTGATTTTCGTTTCAATTTTTTTATATGTATTAATGCATGATAAAGGAAAATGACTTCTATAAATAAAGTGAACAGACAAAAGTCAACTTCACGTATGATCGTACCCCGAGCCAACCTCAAAATACTTGTCAGCATTTTCTAATTACATTTTTGTAGCTTACTGCCGGCGCCTGTCAAACGGAAGTGAACTCTAAAGGTTTAAAAAAATATTTCAAAATTCTGACAATTCGAATTTATTGCTTCGATTTAAAGTAAAAATAGAAATCTTTCCAAATCCGTACAAGTCGCTAACTCTCCCATGTTAGTATAAAATTAAACTAAAACATTGTTAAATAAATCCTTATTAATAATAACCATATGAATTTATTGGAGCTTTCTAAAATAAATTATGTAAAACAGTACTAAAAGCTGTCCGGTGATTTAATATTAAGGTAGACATAGTCGCACGGAGATGGATGGAAGTCTGGTTCTGTGTGCGTGGTTGCCTCCGTGGAGATAAATTAAACTAACAAAGCTTTGTGTGTTTAGTTTACTTCTGTGTGCTTAGTACGCTTCAACCACTATAACTTGGATCTATATTACTATATCTTTGAGGACAATGCAAAAACTCAAGTTTAAATTAGAAGTTCTATACGGGCACATTTGAATTTTGGGTTCGCTAAAAGTTCATTCTCTATGTAAACATCTATATTTATTTATTTAAAGATCCAACCCAGCAAACAGGCAGATGCAGCAAACAGCAAACAGGCATGGGAGTAGTCAGCGCCGTCTAAAGGCACCTATACCATCAGTATATTATTAACAATTTTATAATTGAAGAGCCAAGTATACATGAATACAAACTTTCACGTAAACAACTTATATGAAAGACAATCGGCCCATCAAGAACGGAGTTACTTGTACGGCTCGCTTTAGTTGCTAGCCAGACTTCTTAGACCACACGGTTAAATTGCTAGCCATCTTCTTAGATCATATAGTTCACAATCTTTAATGTCCTCTTTTTATAACAGTTGTTTCCCATGTTTCATCTCACTTATTAATCATATTGATAGTTTTTAAACTATGTGTATCATCTTTACATGTAGGACAGCAATGCTTTTGTGACATCATTCAAAAGGAAGTTTTCTAGTTAAAACAATGTTGGGGAACACGAAATTGAACTCTCGGAAGGTTCGTCAAGCAGTCGGTTCTGTTGGCTACCAACTCGTATCCTCTTCGATCCTCACTGGAGCAGCGAGGTATTGTTTGCTGCAGGAGTCTCGCAGCTGCGAGAAAAACTCACACTCAGTAGTGGAACATATAAAGAGTTGAAGACGAAACATTATATGTACCTGAACTGTCAAATAATTTTTTTCTCTTGCGCGGACTTTGAGGGAATAAATGCGTCTCCGTTGGATGGTGAGTAGATTTCGCAAATCCAGCATTCAAATTGAAAAGAATTGCGTTAATCCGGATCACTTTTCTTTTGTTAAGGGAACCGTGTTTTCAATTTAACTAACCATTGTAACTCTAGTTTCACTTTATACAAATTGGTGTAAATTTAGGCGTAACCTAAGTATAATACGTTAACGTATTAAATTGATATTAGCAAGTTTATATCAAAATGTATAAAATTCAAATTCGTGCAATGTTTCTTGAGTTCATTTCATTTTGTATATATATATTAATACCTACTTAATACTAATTAAAACTTAAAATAAGCTGACAGAACCCTACACATACACACCCTTACAAAACCCCATAGAAAATATCAAAATGTCCTCAGAAGCAGCGCCACCCTGCCTGTCGGTGTCACTGGTGACCGGTAACCTCGGAATATCGATCCGTAGAGGACATATTTGTACGTATTCGGTACCTATACTACACTGTGGCTAGTGAATCTAGGTTCTAGAACGACTTCCGGTGGCCACTACGTAACGGCTGCTTTCACCATCGCACTGCATTTTTGAGTTTCACGAAGGCTTAGAATCCGCTTCTAGTATGCTGGTTTATCGGTTAGTGGTTAAAACATTACTTTACTTCTATTGTATCGACGTATCCTTGAGCTCTACACATAGGAAGAATGTATTATGAGAAAAGGGTTTCTAGTTCGATTCCCAGCCGAAAGTACATTGTTGATGATGAATTTGATTAAGGGTCTTTCTTTATCTTCCGTTTATCAATTACAATTAGACAATTTTTATAGTTTGCGATAATAAAAGACAACATTGGTGTTTGATCGACGGACACTGTCCTGTCTTTGTTTGTGTCTAGTGCAGCAACGGCTCAGTATTTTTTTCTATGTAGTAATAAGTTTAGTACTTAGTAAAAAGGCTATTCCTAGATAATAGCATATCAATAGTACTAAAATTAGTTGATTGAGTCATATGTTGTTTTTCGGTTGTTCATTGGTAATAAGTAGCTAACATTAACTAACTTTAGCTTCATTTATTCTACCAAAAATTTCGACAGAGATTTGTGAATTTCATTAATTCCCACACCACATTGCAGAAAACACTAACAAGCCGATCAATAACACTTCTATTTGCGTGCCGCTGCAGCGCTTAGAATTGGAATGATTTTGGAGCCTAAATATGTCCAATATGAATCCCATGCAGAAATAAAGTTCTATTTCAGAAATACCCAGCTAAGTGCATCTTTCACTCCTGTCCTAAAGTCGGCTTACACAAATTCCATTAGCTTGGCTATTATGCGGCACTTTGCCGGTGTGTCTATCTATGTTTGGAGGTTTTGAATTTGGATGAACCTAATTAAAACGAATAAATGTATTCAGTTTGGTATATTTTAGAGGATGCGAAAATGTTATATCACCAACACTTTTGTTCTCAAAATAGCATAGAGGTAGCCTCAATATGCTGCTTCAGGGTGAATTAACGAAGGTGTAGAATAGTGGCCCGTAGGATACTAATGATAATGATAAGACCACGGTAGTGGCCCGTTAGAGGCCCGTATTGTATTGTATGCCAAAGACAACTAAAATAGACGGATTTACGTAATGTTTGAAGCATGGAAAAGTTTACAAAAATTCGGGGCTGTTGGTCACCTAATTAAATGTTGACAGCGCCCAGTTATATTTAAGTTTATTGTATAACATGTGTACGTAATCGAATGGCATTGGTGTTATGAGCACTTCATCCATAAGCTCCTGTCTAACTATATCTCAAGTAATCTTCTAATAATGTAAGCAAGACCTAAAGTAATAAATATAAAAAAAAATTAAAATCACATTTTGTTTTCTTTCCAAATAATATCCCGCAGAAGAAAAAATAAACACAGTTAGTCGCCAGCGAAGAAACTAGAATATTAGATCTCGACGCAAATATCCAAATTGCGTCATGTTCTTGTTTACAATTATAGTGAATCAAAATAAACTGCGACTTCAGTGAGAACCGCTTGGATACATAACAGCTCGAAGGACACGTGTCATAACGGCCCCTAAGTTTTATGCGGAAACAAAGTCAAATGCGTACATAAACAGACGTTGACTACCGGACCACAGCCCAGATCGTTACTGCATCAGTTAAGAGAAACGTAAAAAGCATTACGTCACACAATCAATCCATGTGTAAATTGCCTACCTACCTACCATAAATAAAAAAAATCTATACGTTTAAATTTAGAAAGAACGGGTAACGGATAGAGCAAAGCAGAACGTTGGCGCAAAGGTTAAGGAGTGGTGTGTTTACGATTGCGTCACATACTTGTTTACTATGCTCGTGAATAAGATAAACTGTGGTCTCTGGGGCAACGGACGGGGCCCTAAATTCACTACATCTGGAACAACTGCGCATTGAACTCGGCATAGGACAAATTATTGCCTAATGAACGCCGCAGCGTCAAGCTAAACGAATTGTGTCTACGAGTGAGTTCTTTGTTTACTATGCGAATGGATCGATATACATGTGTAGGTTTGTTGTTCGCTGCTTTTAGATCTATACGCGTTGTTCTAAAAGTGAATACTCGAATAGCTTTAAAAGAATACACATGATTTTAATGCATGCCGAAAGATGTAACGTAACTTTGCGGCGAAAGCAATGTAGGAAATTGTTCTTACCGTTGCATTGTTGTCATCATTTAAGCAGAGAGATGACTGCTACTAGACATATGCCGCCCTCAAAATCCCCACAACTGTCTTTTTTGTCTTCGATTTAACTAGTTCTTAATATTGCGCCACATTAGCACGCATTTCTATTGTGTGAATAGTGGATGGTGACCCGAGCTAATTGAACATGAAATAGAGCATCATCATCAACCTTTTACGTTCCACTGTTTGTTAAGGATTCTCTCTTAGCCAGGAAGGGTACAAAACATGACCATAGCCTGCTACGCGACCAAGTGCGGGTTGGCAAATTTCACACATCTTAGAGAATATTATCTGTATTCGATTTATTTGTTTGGCTTTTGTGTGACTTTTATGTCGTGAGGAATTTAACGTCGACGTAATTCCTGTGTAGTCTTTTCATGCATTCAATTGATCACCGACATCATGATCGGTTAATATCATCACGGCGCTGTTTGAGTCCACAACGCAGACCTCCCGTGATAAGCGCCATCGCGCCTTGTCGCCGTTGAGTTGCTGCAACCGCTC
>DVPR01000208.1:0-15714 GCA_018239345.1 Oxynetra stangelandi
TATCGAGCGAATATCAATCTTATTACTTCAGAATAGAGTCGGTTCTACCGAAACTAGACAATTTTATTATGTTTGACCATCAATAAATAGTAAGAACTGTGTCAACGCAATATTTCAAAGTTTAGAAAAACTCAATTTCAGCTATGACTTCGTAGAGTTTCATCTGCTTATCTGTAAGACTACCCATTACAATGCAAATCCTTTGATAGTTGAGACTAGTTGCAATGTCAACTCCCACTATAAGCCAAGTTATTATTACCGATAGTGGACCTTAATATCGAGCGAATATCAATCTTATTACTTCAGAATAGAGTCGGTTCTACCGAAACTAGACAATTTTATTATGTTTGACAGACAAAGTGTCCTCTAATACCGGCACGTGGCGCAGACGCAGCCATGTTTAATCTTCTTCCCCAGCCTTTGATAGCTTGTCCCCATGTTTATCTAAGCACACTTTAATTACGAGCTCATTAATTTTGGATTATTTGCAGAAGTGATACCATCGCGACCGGCCGGTTCATTTGTGGTCTAACGACGGATTAGGCTACTCTAATTCCAATTCAAATTTCAATTAATTTGATTCCATACGATTTATTTGCGAGATACGCGTGAAACTTTTAAAAAATAATTTTTAAGCATGATATAACCATAATAACACAATATACGAGTATAGCAAGGTTCTTTTAATTGCCCAATAATGTGACAAATATATTGCCGTTTAAAGTTTGAATGCAGTTTAATTAAATTTTATATTAACCATACTAGATGCTCGCTGAATCGATGATCAAATTATATAGAGATTGGCACATAACAAGCTAATCTTTCGACAAGAGAAAACCGAATCAATAAATTTCAATTAATATATAATCAAATAACGCAAATATTGTTCTAGTTTAGAACGCTTTTATTTTATATATTTTACTTCCATTCCTTTATCAGGGACACAAACCCTCCAATGTTTGTTTGCACTAAGACTTGTGTTGTTGTTGGGGTTAAAAGGACCGATGTGTTGTTTTTGGTTCCCACACGAAAGTTCTTATTCAAAGTTGTTGAAGCTCTGAACGAGATACACAAACGTGAGTATAATATTTATAGGCTAAAAGTAAGATAATCTGATCCTGAACAATATGTTGATCAATTTCTAACATTTGTTTACACACAAGTGAAGCGGTTTAAAGTGTGTTAATATTCAAAACACAAGAACATGTCTAGCGTGGAAAGGAAAATTCATAAGATACATCTACACATCAATCTAAACAGTGCATATGGTACTAGACGGCAGAACAACGCATATAAATATATAATAATATAGGTATATTTTCAGACTGTAATGAACCCGGGAAAGATTTACCGTCATCAGATGACAGCCGTAATATCCGATGAGACGACCATTCATCCGTACTATAAGCCCCAATACCACTTAACAAATGCAATGAATAAATTTATTGCAAGAAAAAAAAATTATATCCATAAATCTCGTCAATTCAAAACTAACTACCCACTGCGGTTTTCCATTGAACATCGTATAGCTTTTCAGTGGCGATCATTAACCCACAAGAGCGGAAACCTGAATAGGGGCTGTGTTCAACCAGACGACCAGGTACTCGTGCAGTCAGTCAGTCGGGCGGTAGTCGAATACACATTATTATATTAACATACTCGTTCTCGACGTAATCAAGGTATATATTTTATTATGTAGGAATATTTCTATAATGAAATGTAATATTTTTCATGTTAAGTAGTACGTACCAAACGATCAGTATGGTGCAACATGGCGCTATCTATGTAAGAACTCTGCACAGGTGCAGAACATTCCTTAAAAGCCAGAAACGCATGAATACAATATCCATGCAATCCATCCTAATTATGCTTATTTATATAAGGAACAGTACACTTTTTTTTCAACTGTCAAACATACTCGTGTGCTGGATCTGTTTTATGAACATTATTGCCATTATACTCGTAAATATGTATCATTAATTCCGTGCACTAACACGTAACAGTATGTTTGCATATTTGGACCATTCTTAGGGAACATATTATGTTTAGGACACGTAAAGTTAACGTTAAGTTAATTAATTAAAACAATAAAGTTACTTAACTATGTTCATTTTGTTGGTCATAACAATCTAATGATTTTGTAATAATTAGGGCAAAAGGCATGTTTATGTAATGAAATAAAAAGAGTACGTGGTGTTACGTTTGTGATTTCAATATAATGTCGTTTATTAAAATTTATTATGACTTTTGTTAGTAGGTGCCTAAAATTAAAACTTCAAAAAAAAATTAAATTTATTTATTTTACGACGTATTATAATATATAATAACTTCAAATAGGTACTGTAATGTTTTACCGATTATCGAAAAAGGCGATCCGAACAGTACGGAATAATAGTAATCCTGTGTCTGGGCGGAGGCTGATAGTACCTGAGGAAAGAGCGCTTAAAATAACATTGTTTAGTTGAATCTATTTGATTTGGCTTGGGAAATACCTTCCTTCTGCGATATTGTTGAATGCACCTACCACATGATCTCACCATCATTCAGGGTTGGATGGTAGAGAATGCCATTAGGCATTAAGTACGCCCTTTTATCCCTTAGCTTAAGGTGTTACATAAAAATAAATAAATAAATATTGTACGATACTTTTCTTTAATGCAATACTTTTTTTAAACACGGCTGTAATCAGATAAAAGATGGTATTCTTGTTGTTTGCCTACATTAAAATATCATTTACACATTCTTTATATGCTCTTTGTTATAAATATAAATAAAAATATTCGATATTGCATGCGATTATCAAGACCATTGTGTGCAGTCGAGTTGAGTTCTCATTGAATACTCGTTAGGAAATTTCTGCCATACTACAGGGTACACACTGCACAGATGCACTGAAGCGTAGAACTGCGTTTATTAAACTGAACTTAATGTAAATGAGATTGGTTTTCTCTACCGTTATAGCGTATTGAATGACCTATTAACTTCCTTATAAATCTATCTTATCACCAAGCGTCTAAGCTGTGTTCGTAGAGCTATTGTTTAATTAACGCGTGTATATTCGACAGAGCAAAGGTCATTTTGAAACTTCATATTGCTTGAAATTCGAAATCGATCTATGGTCCAGATTTACAAAGCCTAAAACGTAGAAAATAAAGGCTTTTTTAAAGATCTACATATCTGTATATCGAGATTATAACATTTGTGCTATTATCATATAAGGTAATCCGTGATAAAAGAAGACAGAAAAATAACGAAAATCGTTTAAGTTAACTCCCTGTTTTCTAACTTATATAATAGCACTTGAAGTACCAGTATCAGAAGGCATAAATATAAAGGCACTGGAACAAAGACAAAGTGTTCCAAAGATTGTTCCAGCACGAATTCAGTGGTAACGTCCGTGTCGTCCGCGCGGTGTTATCTCGCGAAAGCAGGTGACAAAGTGAAAAAATAAAGTTAGAGCGAGCAGTCTTGGACATGGGGACATTATTCACGTTTATCGCCGCACGCCGTAGGACGTTGCAATTAGAGGATTCTTCTTTAATCCGTTTCGCCGCTGTTCATTTAAATGCTTTTGAATTACGCAAAGTCCGTTTTGTTTTTGCTCGGCTGCGTTATTGTCGTTTTTTGGAAACCTTTATATTTTTATTGTGCTGGCTTAACTTGATATTTGCCGCAGAGGCTTTATTAAATAGGAATATATTAATAACGGACGGTTAACACTGGGTTTTCATTTGAGACCGAGATTCAATAGATTTCACTATTATGTTCCATGTTATCTTAGGTATGAGTTGAATTTTAATAAACTGCTTACAAATGCATTGGTACTTTGACTTTCATTTGTTATTGAAAAGTTTCCTGAAGCCTCCTGGTACGATACGTGAACAATGAAAATGGAATTTCTGTTAACAACACTACGAAATCCAGTAGCTACCAACCTACATACACACGTACATACACTACTGAAAAAACATACCCACAAAACCAATCACGAATCGACGGTCCTTGTAAACAAAACGCATTCGACAAAGATAGAATATTAATGTACCTCCTCCATTCCTCTCACAAACCACGGCGCTTAATAATGTTCCGTGATTCTCTTTCTTCCTTTAATTTTTTGATGTTAATAAATATTTTCAATTGATTCCATTTTGTTTTCATTCGACATTACTTTTTAATAATATTAATATTTACTTAAAGTACGAGGTACTGTGTATAAAACAAAAGGCGATCGGAAACGCACTACGCACGCGACTTTTGAAATTTCTTCGAAGTGCTCCTTATCAGATTATACAAATTACTTCAAAAATAAACTCGTACCTCTTATAAAGATGAATATGGATCCAACATAACGATATAAAGCAAACGAACAAAAATAACATCAAGAGACGTTAATGAAACATTCGTAATAACAAAATGTATTGGGCGAAGATAAAATATTAATGTCCGCTGATCCCTCACGGTGGACCATGTCCTCACTAATGCTTCCTGATCCCTTTGTTTGGGGTAGTGTTGAATAGATAAATCCTTCAACGCGATTCCGTCCAACGGGATTATGCGAGTCCTCTTTGTTATTCGTTTAATTAATAATTAGATCGTAAATTAAAAATGGCCGCCCGCAGTAGAAAGAGGATTATAACGTTCAAGAAAATACCGTTCGTTACCAAATTGTAATGTGTTGAATGAAGAATTAGCTCTATACATTTTTAACATTGTTATAGGATTAATTTATTCGTCTAACTCAGATTGATATTCGTAAAAAATTGCGTGATATATCATATATATTATTTTAGTCATATACTGTTATTATAAGTTAAAGCAATTTAATATCTTTAGGCTAACAAAAAATAATAATAAAATTCCACATCGGATCTTATTTGGAAACTTGGCTATTTGTGAACGCGGGTAGAAAACTATAAAAATGGTGATATTCTCTGTGCAGTTATAACAACTCGATCATAGAATTCCTCGTATATTCGTATGTCACTAAACGCTAAACGCAGCAGTATACCTGCATTATAACCCTGACCAGAAATTTCTTAACATCATGGTGGTGGTTTCTTAACAGCATTGAGTTTTCATTCCAAAGCTATCGCAAAATACACAGTCACGATTCCACAAGTATGACACTTGAAAAATTCAATTCCATTCACCAAGCACGCGTTCGTTGGCATATATTCGGGACGGAAGCGGATTTTTTCCTCCGATGTCCCCGTGACAAGATCACAGACGAATGGATCGAACGAAGGAGTGATAGAAGGCTTTACGGTTAGCGAAGTTAGTGTGATACAACACTCAAATAACAATAAACCATTAACGATAAAAAAAAACAACCGTCACGCCAGGTGCCTAGCGGAGTAGGCAGAGAGCACGGAGTGCCAAACATCTCTGTCCATCATCCATTAACGATTTAACATTAAAATATTTGATATCATTCGTTTAACTGAGTCTACAATCATGTGTGTAAGTAATAAATGTTATATAAGAAATATTTCACGTATCGTTATTTATACGTAGGTACATTGAATAATTCAAATTATTTCCAAATGCCAAATGTTGACGTGTGGTTGACGTTGTTGAGGGTCGTGGGTTCTATTCCCGTACAGGGACAATATTTGTTTGTTGAGCAGGAGTATTGGCTCAACGTCTGGGTGTAAAAAATCTTTGTATAATTACATATTTATATGTATGTATCTAGTTTATCAGCCGTCTAATTACCATAAAACAAGAATTTTTAAATTGTCTATTTTTAATCAGATGGCCGTCATTGTTTAGATGTCATAAGAGATTATTATACGAGTAATATTATTCCTAAAAACATAAAAAGAAAAAAATACTGCGTAATCATATAAAAACACTCCAATGTTAGTCGTAGACCGATGATTTCTACCACATTTTTAATAACGGAAAAATCCAAAAAAACATGTGTGTCTACTCAACAAGATTACATAAACAAATATTTCACCGGACGATCGAAACTATCCAACGCAGAAAAGCCAGTTTAACGGTCTGACTCAGCAGTAAAATATCTGAGGGAAACCGTGTTTTCATAATAGCCTGCCGCGTCATCTTCTGCCTATTGACCCTCGAGGGGTCACTAACCTTGACATTTCATGTAGTCATCTACTTGACACTGTGTCTCCTATAAATACAGTAGTGATACAATTCTTCGAGGTAAGTTGATTAAAAGTTATATAAGAAACTAATAGCGTTGTTTTAAGAGGTTTATCCATTGCGCATATATATATATATATATATTGTAAATGACACCTAGTTGCAAATTTATTTGGATAAAGATTCCAAAATAAGAGACTCCCATAAAGTAATAATTATATGAAAATAATTATATCTGTATATCGGATGCCTTTAAGTAGCAGAGCCCCTAAAGGATATTTGTTGAAATATAGCTTGAAACTGCGGAAAGAACAGTAGTTTCGTAGAATAGTATTTTTTAATTAATCCGCAAAAGAGTGAAGTGGGTTTACTGCGACGGGATAACGAAAAGTTTTATGGAAATTATTTTAGTTTTCAAGCGAAAGTCTTTGCGGGTTGAAACTAGTTATTAATATTTTATATCTCAGGTGAATATAGACAGGACTTATTTGAATTTATTCCCACTATAGTACCTTAACGAAACAAGAATATTTTTAATCATTCCTTTGCTCTAGAACAACGATCTATGATCAGGGCCCTTCAACAAATAACTGGAAAGCACGGCATTCGGAACCCCGGCCAGACGTCTGAACGTTCAAATAAAAGGGTTGAAATGTTAAATCTACGTTATTGGTGCTACAGTGCTCCACGGGGGCTCGAAATCCTAAATATACGAGCATTTAGCGTCGCCGCTTGATCCCTTATTTACGGCGTTCGTCAGTATAAATAATTTTCGCGGACGAACATGCCGCAGGATTAATTTGAACATGAAAATCACAATGGCGGACGAGTTGGAAACTTTACGAGCACTGTCGACACGAACGGCTGTAGTTTATTCCGAAAAGCTGGATTTCGACGCAGTTCGTTGTTAAACAAGCACAAGTACCGAGTATCTAGTTTCGCTGCGGGATTACCTGATCTGACTTTTATTGTGCACGGGATCTTGTGGTGGTTAATCTCACCGTGCTATAATAAAATGTTTTTCTGTATTGCGAACATGATCATCACTTATTTCGGTATATAATATGCTTAGCTTAACTGTATATTATTATTTTTTTATCCGGTATAAAGTTGGGGACGTACAGGCAAATTTGATTTTAGGTGGTTTATGAATATGCGGTAAATGTTTATATATGAATATGTGGCAAAATAAATAGGATTGATATATATAATTTTTTTAATTTTTGCCGTAATAATAATTGCTTTCTATGTAAACAAACACTTTAAGTTAATAAAATCATCAATCATACAATAACCAGTCTAGAACTACGCGTAGAAGTCTATGCGAAATATATTCGAGCACAAAAATATGTAACTTCATACAAAGACAAACAAAAATACTCAATCAATAAATGAATTGTTCAATAGATTGCCACCTATGCGTACCTACGCTAAAGGGGTTTGATTTCCGCTGGGCACAAGTGTTTGCATTGCAAATGTTTGTTCTGGTCTCTGTGTATTGTCCTCGTGTCGTTATTTACTTTTTTTGAAAGTTTTCACGAAACCATAGCCAACCTGTTCGATTTGAAATACCTCTGGATGATTTTGTGTTCCATACAAAAAAGTCGGACTAATTTGAGAGCGTACCCCTTCGTGAAAGTTACAGCTCTTTTTTTGACTAAGCGGTATTAAGACTGCCAGTCCGTCCTTATCTTATATTATTTATCTAGCCTTCAGCATTACCATAGCAGACTCGCATCCGAAACTGTACAAATATAAACCTAAGTAAGTTAATGTCGTTGCATTGCATCTGCATCGTATGTATTTTTATAACTCAACATCATTTTCATTTATTGAAATATATTTTTTACACAGTGACACGTAGCTACTGATTACAAAATAGTCCAAAGGAACAGTCGATGTGTTTGTTGGTCGTAATAAAATAACAGCAACCTAATTACGCAAGCACTAAAACTTAATGTGAAACCATAAAAATTCCGTTGAACAGTCAAACTCATTCGTGCGCATTCTGCAGTATTGTTTCTTGTTACACCATTTTAAAATTCATCGATTACTAAAAATGGCTTTGTTTATAATTATGTATCTATAGAATATATTATCGCAATAATTAATGAAAAAATAAGTTATTTATTTATTTCCAAACCAGTAATTACGTTTAGAAATTTAGACCTGAATCAACTTTACCTTTTAACTTAACGCACATATATAGTCGTATATGTTATAGCATAAAACAGTTGTACCCTATTTCATATGAAATAAAAATGTTTTCATTACATTTTTCTACTTTCATAAGAAATCCAGTACTTATACAAAGTCATTTAAAATAATACGTATTGTATTACTTTGCAGGAATAATACTAAGAGGACAAAAACATTATGGACGTGTTGAAACTGTATCACAATATGGAAGTCGCTTCGCATTCGTTCAATGCTATTGGGGGAACACGCCGGGAAGACGCACTCCCTCTGATTTATTTCGCCTTCCTCGTACGCTGCAGGTAGCCTGTCGTAATACGAACGTGCTGTTGAATTTCATTACTAAAACGATTGAGATACATAAATCGACGTATTTTTGTCATGATATTTCAGAACTAAAATAATTACATTCTTTTAAATTCTATTTCGCATTTAAATTCGACTTACAACTAACGAACACAATAAATTGTTATATTTTTATACAAACAATAACTATTTTGTTACCAAATTTTTAAATAAACCGATTGTTATTATAATAGAAAAAACAATAATTAGAATACTCAGTTTAACAATGCGAATAAAACATGTTGACAACAGTAAAACAACTAAATGAAATATTTTTTCAAAATACTTGTTTATACTTTAAAGCAAGACATGATTCATTTTACTAACCTCTAAACATTTAAGTAGCCGAGTCGCAAAATTTCGAATGGAGTGTAATGAACCGCTTACGAGCGACGCTACGCTCGCTGCTACACGAAACATCCTCTAACGCTACGCTTGCTACGATCCTCGCGCTGCGTCTAAACACGGTGATAAATGTCCGTCAGTAAAGCCATCGTCAGACGTGTTTGATGTTAATTACTTACCCCATGTATATAAGTATGTACATAGTAATTCGAGACTATTATTTTAAAAAGTGCGTAATAGTACGTTTTTTATTAATTTTTTTCAACTACTTTCTCCTCTAGTGTATGTCTTTCTGCAACTATTCATTGTGTTTCACTATCTAAAATAAAACACCAACAAATCTCGTTTAACGCTACGACGCGCTACATGCCAGACAGACGAGCTGCGGCCAACGAGAGTGTGCTACAGGAATCAGAATACTAGATTTATTGTAGAATTAAAATTGTTATTTGCAACGGAAAACGAAAAAGAATGTTAATCTAATTTACCGAGCTTTAATAGCTATCTTTAAAAGATAAGACTGTCAAAATGACATTTTGGTGCCATGTCTGCGTTGTTATTAATTCGATTATTTTTGTATGTAAGCAAGGTTTATTTATTTGGGTCGGTACTTGAGCTCACCGACATAAGACACGTCAATAGGAACGGAATACTCATAGTCTATTATTTTTGTAATACAGTTATGATTTTTTGTATTGTTAAATTATTTTGTTTTAATGCATACGTTGGCGTCATTGTAATTATTGCGTGTTGCAACATTTTTAATGTGCTCAAATAAACCGGCGACGATCACTTTGCATTAAGTCTAGTTGAAGTAATTTCCTAATATGATTCATAGTAACTGAACAGTATTTATTATTTGAACTTAATGTTTGTTAAACATTTAAATAAATAAACTGCAGTGATAGATTTCTATGTCCAAACACCCTTTTATTTTTGGACGTCTCTTTTAATGTTAATTATTTAATTGAAACACATTTGCAACACGAAAGGCATTATATAATATTAATTCAGGAAGTTGCCCATAACGTTTGCATTACATAGCTTAGTATGCATTGGATGTTGTGTCAACTAATCGCGCTAAATGCTTTGCGTAATCATGATTAGGTATAGTATAATAATGACAGATCCTAAGACCACTCGGATTACGGAGATGTACTGAAGCTAAGACAGGCGGGAGCCGCTGAAAAAATTGGCAATGTAACAATGGAATGGTGACTGGGATTTATAACTTAAATTGCTGTTGGCGCTAGACTGTGGCATTATATTAGGTTCAAAGACAACGCGTTCAACAACCTTACGAATAAAATAAGCTATTTATTAAAGATAAAAATCACAAACGCACGGGTGAACTTCAACCGAAAATAATATCATTACTCCGCTTGTAAATATTTGCTATCATGTATCAGTTTATTTTGTTCTTCAAAGTGATGGATAGACGTTTTAAGGTTATTGGCCCTTGTTAATTTTACATTATAATTTTTTTTATGTTGATATGGCTGAAGTGGTCATCTTTATACTGTTATTAGAACATATCGTTACACACCAGGCAGTGCTGATTGACTTTACTAAGGTGTGAGCTTAAAACTTTCTACTAAAAACACAATGTTGCTCCACACACAAAAGAGCGCAGGCGTTTCTATTCTCAGATCAAATTCGATAATTTCAATTTTCTGAAGGACTTCGATTATTTGTAACTGTCTTAATTGCCGTCGACAATCTTTAACAATGGTTTCACGATAGCAACCATAACCGACAAGCAAAGGCCGATCACGCTCGGCTTTACTTAACTGTTGAAACTTAACTGGGCCACGAGCACTTCCAATTTCATTGTACCAAGGGATTCTCATTTATTCTAGAACATTTTCAACGTGATAAAAAATTTGAAAATTTGGATAGCATCCAAAATGCGCTCTACAGATATGTAGATCAAAAACTAATTGAAATTTTGCACACTACACAGCAAAATTACTTGCATAAGAGAGACGATTATATTTTTCATTATAGATAAAAACTTACGACTGTTTTACATATTTGATAAAAAATAATAACTAGAGCACAAATTGTGATTCATTGAACAATAACAACATATTCAGTTATGTTGCAATGATATAGGAAGACCGACTAAATTGTTAAATACATATATGTCTTTAATGCAAAATAAATTAATAACAAGAGCAATGGATGCAACTGAACAAGTAACATATGTTAAAATATTATACGGCTTGAAGCCTCTTTATGTATATTTTTTAATTAATATATGAACACTATTTATTATAATGACCTTAACCATACAATAAAAAAACGGAAATTATAAATAATTGCTTTAAACATCTGGATGCCAACAGAAAATGCGTAATGCGATAAGAGTACTAACGACATAATTTGATATACGAAGTCATTTTTCACACCCGAACGGTCTCAGATCCCACATCTTGGAAGCGAGGGTGAGAAAATTGCAACTGCAGATTGCCAAACGCTTTCAGTTTCTTCGCAAACTTCAACATTTTATAACACGCAATATTTCTTATCGTACTATTAATTTTCCTACGTGAAGAACAACAATTTTATAATAATTGAAAATTCTTTGCTTATTCATTTACTCATTACGAAATACGGTATTCGTTAATGAGCTTTACAGAATAATTATTTCTTCTTTGAACGTGTATTTTCATGTAAAATTCAATGAAATATCAATCTTAAATATATTTAAAATTTGAAGCAAATTATGCAAAATATAGCTTATGTGTTTAAAAATCTTAATTACACGCCTTCTCTTTATAAGTCTCAGTGAAAATTATTTAATGTATCTTATGCAAATAAGGGGTGGAATCGGGCATACTCTAAAATCATTTATCATTCAGCAAATGATCTTTTGAAGAGATCCCTTCATGTCCTGGCACGTCAGCGAAAACGTTCAGCACTTCAGTGAACATCTTGTGCGGCGCAGGTGGCGAGGGGAGGCTCTTGGTGAGGGAAACGCGGGACTTGTCGATTTAGATGACATCCCATTATTAAATAGTAACTATTCGATGTAGCTTCCACGAAAAGTTTATTCATATAATACATATTGAATACACCTATACTTATATCTAGTCGGTAGTTCTGAAGGCTGTATGCACATCCATGACGAAAAACAAAATAGTAAACCATTCATAAAAATCAACAAACGTGTGCCTCTATAAGAAATGTCATTTCAGATAAAGTTATATCATTTTTAATATAACTTTATCTGAAATAAATGATATGAAATCTATATTGTTATTACATAATCATATATCGCGAATATTACTCACCTAATATATTATTACTAAAATTTTAATGTACTATTAAACTAATGGGCACAGTGCATTATATACTCTAAATAATTAAAGCACATTGTACATAACTGTGTAGTGCTGATGTTAACGCAGTAACCACGCCTTCAATGAATTTATAATATCTCATTCATGACGCTGATTCAAGGTTTTAATTCAACTCTATACCCAGTCCTATATTGGACATACTCGTATATAAATTGGGCAAAGCTTCGCATATCTAATGTGGTTAAAAATTTCTTCAAAAATGGCGTGCTAATTCGAAAACTGCGCGTTTGTACTTTTAAGTCCAAAATAGGGTTAATCAGGCAATGGAAAACAAACCCGAGTGAACAAATCATCTTAGCTCTCAAACTTATAATAAGGAGACCGAAGCGTGACTCTAGTAGAAATGGGCTGTGAGACATCATCACATATAAATATAAGACATCAAAAATGCTTAGTACCCTTCTTGCAGCAGGTGCCGAGGGAGCTACCCCTGGGTACGTTAGGGGCGACTGACGCTTTTTCCCGATTTAGACGTACACATTATGCACTGTGGGGTGGTTATAACTGTGATTGTTAACGGGTTGTTATATTACTTATTGCTTTGTTGAATAAGATAAGTATTAAATCACCTACCTACATTATAAATTAAGTACGCACTTGTATCCCTTAGCTTAAGGTGTTACATAAGAGTAAGCAAATGAATAAATAAATATAGCTTCATAATGTTATTAGTGTTAAGAAACACAACGTATTTCTAAAAATCGCAAATACACTTAAGATATAGATAAACATTAAAGTAATAATTTTAGAATAACCCGACATCGACATACAGATATGGTTAGGTATTTTCGATTCCATCGTATAATTATACAATCAAGACATTAAAATTGCATAATAATTAATTGAATACGTACTAAGGTCATGTATGTTTTAATGAACTAAGATTACAAATGTAACGTAATTACTACTAGCTTTCATATTTTGACATATTAATTGTTCATCCGATAACAGTAATAAATGTTTGTTTCCAATTTATGACTTCACCCTAGCACTCGCAAATGCTTCCTGTTATCGAACCAATCAACTAGAAACTTGTTATCAACTGCAAGTCGAACATTATCATATAAATTGTTGTATCAAACGGTGAGAATTATGTTGCTTTATATTCCATATTTTCAAGACTATAATTAATATTATTAGCTCTTATTAATACCGGCGTGTATGTATGAAGAGATTGATGAATGTAGATGTAGCACGTCAGGTTTACAAGATCAGAGATGTTTGGCACTCCGTG
This sequence comes from Oxynetra stangelandi, assembly GCA_018239345.1. NCBI lineage: Eukaryota > Metazoa > Arthropoda > Insecta > Lepidoptera > Hesperiidae > Oxynetra > Oxynetra stangelandi. The sequence continues at coordinate 13,597 of DVPR01000208.1, forward strand.
CTCTCTGCCTACCCCGCTAGGGACCTGGCGTGACGGTTATTTATTTATTTATTAATACCACAATAAATATGTCATAATACTTTTCCAACGTATTTTCACAATACAATCAACTAATAATAAACATTGAAGAAATATGTTTCTGAATTCGAACCGAATCAAAATCTATTAAGATATTTAGGATATAAATATTTAGCATTTACTTTAAATCACATACATTTACAAAACAAGGACTAATATAGTTTTATGTAATTGTGAAGAAATTAATTGAAATAGTTTAAAATTATTATTTTATTATGAAACCATTAACTCTCCAAAACAATAAAATACTAAAGCTGAGTTTAAATTGATAAACCTATTTGCACGGCTTTGTTCAACACGCAAATTGCATAAAACTTACTCATTAAAAGTTATTCAACATTGCGAACGCATTAACATTGTGCGTCCAATGGCGGACGCGGTCTGGTGCAAATTGTTTTATCATTGTTTGAAGTAATAAAAAAAAAGTTGATACCATTGGCTTGTTGCAACAAACTTTCCAGACACAATGGTGGTATCTGTTTAAATTGCAAAGTGTCGGAAATCACGAACAACGGAAATAATTTTACTAAAGACGGTACCTTTCGACGTCGGTTCTTTTTTTACTATGTAGACCGAAAAACTGCTTAACATGCCGTCTAACAATAAGCGGTCACCATCGCGTACCATCCCTATAATAATATTGTAGGTAATTAATTTCATCATAACTAAATATTAATATAACCCAACACTTTTATTTTATTATGACATATATAATATTCACTCTTAACATCGTCGATAACAAATGGAGACGGTCGTTAAAAGCAGACGGATTGATATAGCAAAAACATCACATAAACATTAATAATTGTTATGTATCTAACAAAAAATAAAAGGGCATAGCGATAAATCAAAAACCTTAAGGCTTTTACAAAAGCTAGTAAGTACACACGAGTTACCAGAATATATTATTAATCTAATCAATAACTATTTTTCAACGGCTCGAATTATGACATCTGTACACATGTCTTAATAAGGTAATTTCGGCAATAACTTTCTATAAACTATCTAGAAAAAACGTTTTTGTTAATGTTACTTACGTAACTAAAACACGCGGTGCATCAAGTTACCGGTTACACTGTCAATCATACCGCTGAACTCGCTGTGAATATCAAGTTCTTTCAACTAGCACAAATAACTAGGGTTGGTAGATGTAAAACGACTAATATGAAAGAAAATAATTATTTTATTTCAAACTTTAGCATTTGCAAACCTATGTTATTATTTTATATAACGGATATGATTTTTCAAAAACATACACTTTCGATAGGCATGGTATGAAATGGTATTGTGCCAAAAGCCATTATTCAAATAAAATGAATATTAAATTAAATTATACTTTAGCTCAACGCACTCTTTTTATTAAGGCTATTTTAATACAACTTTTACTTTAGCAGTCCCTTTGCGTATCCCACTCGAAATCAGAAGCGTTCCCGCCAGCCCTACGAAACATCTAATCTCACATCCTGTTCAAACTTGATGCTCGGGAACGAGACAGCAAACGCACACCAAATCAAATTGGTAGCGGATATTTGTACCGGAACTTATTTACTGCTCCAACAGCGACGCGATTTCATTTTCATATGCATGTTAATGTATGTTAACACGTGGCTCTGACGTCTTCACAAGCGCGGGGTGTGCGAGAATTTAGCCTCGCATGAATATTGAAGCGGCATACACGTTTTGCATGAGTATTGGAATTGGATATTGTGATAGTTAATTAAAAACAATTTGCGTCGCCCAGTTTCTAATTAGTTTACGCATATCGGAGCACAGGTACTTATGTTTCATCTACAAGAGTAGTATGTAATTTACATAATTAAAATAGAATGGTGGATACATTTTTAATTTCTTAAGCGTATTTTTATCATAACCAAGCGAGTTTTTTTATGGATTTGTCAATCTTAAATGTATTCAAAGATAAGAATGGAAAAAAGATAAATGTATAATTGTAAAAATAGATTATAGGGATGATAGTCATGTTACAAAAAGAACAATGAATATGAATGTGAATGGATGGAGAAGCAGAGGAAGGCCGAAGAA
>DVPR01000209.1:0-15713 GCA_018239345.1 Oxynetra stangelandi
AACACAGGAACTTAAGTACCTACTTTGGAATCAGACGGCCGTGTGTGGAGATGTCCCAAGAAGTTATTAAGTTATTAAGTTATTATTATTAAGTGTAGGCGGCGGTTGTCGAGAAATGGAATAATTATTTGAAACATAAAAAGTTCTGGGAAAATGTTGTAATATGGGTTTTGTACACTATCTTTTATTAAAATAAGTATTTATTAATTTTAGGAGGTGTGGCATTTATAAGAGGCAGAAACATAATTCTGAATCAACAAGGTGTTAGGTTTATGACATAAAGAAACCAATTTTAGGTACTTGCAGTGTCATTGTAAAGTGTAATTATAAACTTAAAAGTTAGAAATAATGCATATTTGATCTACATAGATATGCATATGTTATTATTAAATAACGAAAATTATTACACATACATGTTTACTAAATGAATCACTTTACCATTATTATTTTCGAGCACCAAACTAAAAACAAATGAAAAAAAATGGAATGTAGGTTATATAAGAAAATCTTCATTGTGGAAGTTTAATCAAAGCAAAATGTGATTTTTTTATTACATTGTGTTGTAAAACTAAGGTTTTCCCGTGACTTACTTCAGGTCTCTCACCTCAATCCCGCTTCGAGTTGCAAATTAACCTACTTACACCAACAGCAGTAGGTTTCGTTTATGCTCATCCGTTTGGCATAAAAATTTAAAGTATATGAAGGTATAAATAAATTTGTAAATGTATATCTTAAATATACCATTCAAGACGTTCGTAACAATTCAAGCTTGAAATGATGTTTTGAACGAAATTGAAACCAAAAGAATAGTTATAAGGTATTAGAAAATAAAAACATAGTCAGCTACATTCTGTTTTTGTTCAATTTATTCATAACCGTCTTACATGTGACGTAACTGAACAGCAAAACAAATGTAATGCGATTTTTATAGTAACCAATTAAAACTGTTTTAATAATTTAAAACGTAACTATTTAGGTAGGTTGCTAACATTTCATATTGCATTTCAAATTTTTTTGTTTATCCAACATTGACTTAGTTAACAGTTGTATGCGTATGTACAGAATGTATAAACTTTTCTTATAAAATTATAATCTCGTAAACATCCCCTGGCCAAGTACAAAACATTTATCAAACTTTACTGTATTCTATATACTTAATAACGGTTTTATGTGTAGGTATATTGTTTCTTCTTGTTCAGAACCTCGCTACCCGTGGCCCAGTTCAGCCGTGGCGACTTCTCCCTCTGGTCCGTGCTGAAGAACTGCGTGGGCAAGGAGTTATCCAAAATCACCATGCCGGTGGTGTTCAACGAGCCGCTGTCGTTCCTGCAGCGGATGCTGGAGTACTTGGAGTATGCACACCTGCTGCGCATGGCCTCCGAGCAAACCGACCCTGTCGCCAGAATGGAGTATATTGCTGGTATGTTAAATATACATATATTTTGCATGTTGAAAAAGTAACATGCAAGACAACACCCCACCTCATGGTGAATAGGAACATGGCGAGTTCGAAATTGATTTACTTGTAATATATTCAAGAAACATCAACATTTCTTCATTATTCTCTATAGTGTTTTATAGTAACTACGAATGTCTGAACTATGTGCTAACAAAATCATAGGACGTTAGTTAAGAGAAAAATAATATCGTTTCGTTGAAATTCCCCTACAAAATTAACGGTCATAGTAACAAGAATAAAGTCTTAATTACCGAAGCGGAACAAAGTTTGCAAGACGAACGCCAGTTAGCGCAGCAAAGAACGAAGAAAACTTCATTGAAACTTGTTACTAGAATGAGATCATAAAATTTTAGGACGCGCTAATTACGCTCTCAGTTACCTAGTGCTAAGTACAAAATGTAGTCGTAATGTGGAACTTTTAACGATAGGTCTCTTGACGGCGAAGTAGGTTCCATTGTGAAAGCTTACGATATACTTGTAACAAGTAATTTTTTTTACGAAAGGCGTAAAGTTTCACTAAATTGTATTAATGCCACTTGGGGGGAAAATGGTGATTGTCGTGGCTGTGAAGCGAAGTCAGTGATTACAGTTATTCAATTTATGTTCAACAAGCGTTTTGGGTGCGCCATGTTGCCTTATCATAACGCCAAGGTCATATTTATTTCGGAGGTTGAAAGCCTTAGTAACTATGTTTTAGTCTAAGCCGTGGAATTCATGGCGCATTATGTTATAGCTACGACTGCAAATTAAATGGTATGTGCGAAGCTATTCACCAATTAAGTAATTATAATTTAAGTAAAATTAAGTATTTAATTATTTTATTAAAAGAACATTTTGCGTTGCCTATATTATTTACTACTAAGTCAAATGAACATTTAACAGGTATACTCGAAGTTTTTCTTTTGTTTTCAATATTATTGAATATTTATGACAAATTAAAATGAAAATACCACCAGCTTTTGCGGTAAGCGCTCTCGCGTCGAACTGGGAGCGGCTGGGGAAGCCCTTCAACCCACTGCTCGGGGAGACGTATGAGCTAGAGCGTCCAGAATTCCGAGCTGTGTGCGAGCAGGTATTTTTCCTATCCTACTTTCTTTAAATCGATGAATATTTTGAAAGTTTAAAAATCAGTATTGCTTTTTATTGTTATAAGTTCCATAAGCAAAAAATATTTAAAATCTCTATTACTTTTTGTAATAGAGATTTTAAAATAGACAGTTTTTGCAGCAAGTATCAGAATAATATAATAAGATGTTGATATTCCTAGGTGTCGCACCACCCTCCGGTGTCAGCGTTCCACGCCGACAGCTCCCACTTCGTGTTCCACGGCTCGGTGCACCCGAAACTCAAGTTCTGCGGCAAAAGCGTCGAGATACAACCCAAGGGTCATGTCACCGTTGAGTTGCCACGGTAAATTAACAATGAAAGTACAATGACATACCATTATATTAACATAATCTTAGAATTGATTCAAAAACTATTAAATGATTTCTGCTAATACTCAAGATCATTCTGGAAAATTCTCGAATGTAATAATTAAAATGGCATTACAGTGCCTAAGCACAACAAATGATAACTACTACTAGCAAAAAACTCCTATGCATGAGACAGAATAAACAAATCGTATCGTATATGACTAACACACATCTGGTACCGTGGATGAGATTCGAAATTGGTTTCAGCTGGGGAGAAGCGTACACCTGGAGCAACGTGAACTGCTGCGTGCACAACGTGATCGTGGGCAAGCTGTGGATCGAGCAGTACGGCGCGATGGAGGTGGTGTGTCACGGCGGCGCCGGGCTGCGCGCCACCCTCGCCTTCAAGCCCGCCGGCTTCAACAACAGAGATTTGCATAGAGTTGACGGATTCATCACTGACGCCAAGTGAGTGTGACTCAAAGTGAATGTTGAATGGATATACAGCCAAAACTGATTATTCGATTGATATTCCATACAGAACATGGATTTTAAGATTCCGTCGTAGGTTTGTCAGATTTTTCGGATGAAACATATCAATTTCTCTTTCTTGTTACGATTCGAAGTTTACTTATATAAACATAATCGTCAGTTATAACGGTATGTATTTGCCGCTTCAATGAACGATTTATGCAAATGTTACAGTAAAAAGCGCCTCCGTTATCTGTACGGCAAATGGACGGAGTGCATCAAGTGTTGTAGCGCGTCCGTGTACGAGCAGTGGGTGAAGGAGCGCGGCGAGGAGGCCGGCGGTGGCCAGACACCGTCGCACACCCCCAAGAAGGTCCTCGCGAAACTAAACAGTTTCAAAGTCGGTGCACTCCGATCTATGTCCATACAGGATGTAAGTTATTTTTCATATTGCTTTTGTAAATTTCGTCGATTTTCACGTTGTATTAAAAATATTTCGATGAACGGAAGCAGTCATGTAAAGTTTATCGTTAAGTTTTGATAAGAGAGACAGATCTCATGTCTCCATCTGGACCGTTATCTCTCTATTTTGACTCCGGCCACTTTGAGCTCGAATACAAATCTTCGCTTAATATAAATCGAAATTTTCAGAACGAAGAATCGGAAAATTCGGAAGAAGTTCCAAAACCAGATGAATCGTACAATATAGATATACCAGGATCCGTGACTCTCTGGGAAGCGAGGCCGCGACCTAGCAATAGCGCGCAGGTAGGTCTTCGCAGATCTCTCACTAAATCATCCTGCTACAAATACCTGTGTATTTGGTAGAATTTAACAAATTTTATTTATAGACCATCGAATAATTACCGTGGAGCCCTATCATCAGAGTTATTAGCTTTTCAGAAATTACATAAAAAGTGTCTTGTTTGAGTGGAAATGAAACTCGGGAAAATATTAATTCGTGAGGAACATCAAAATCAATCCTTAAAACAGTCTAGTGAGATATGAAAAATTGTATGATTTTAATTAAAGATTCAGCTCCAATGCAGGCCAATAATGAAATAATAATAATAATTTAATTTAACTTAGTCTTACTTTTCACTCCTCCCAGTATTACCAGTTCACGGAATTCGCAATGTCTCTGAACGAATTGGAGCGGGACATGAAAAGCCAGCTCTGCCCCACCGATAGCCGGCTGCGGCCAGACGTGCGTCTTCTCGAGCAGGGCGACATAGATGCTGCTGCCACAGAAAAGACCAGACTGGAGGAGAAACAACGAACGGCACGGAAGGTGTTCAAGAAAAGTTCTGAGCCTTGGCAGCCGAGGTAAGGCTTTACATAATTGATGATAATCGATTTTTTTGCTCAATATCTTTGCTCGTCAAACTGAAATAGCTAACGATTATGCAAAGACGTACTTTAGTGACAAAATTGGAGGCCAGACAGAAAGATTGTTATTCTTCTTTCAGTAATGCTATAATATATCAACTTTTATAGTTACAGTGGCAGCGACAGCCCAGTATTTTAAATGTATGATTAAACCTACATGGTTTTGTTTTTATAAAGTCAGTATATCGCCAACATAAACGCAAGTCGCGTGCTGGTCGCTCCAACTCAAGGGCATGTTTATATTTCGCAGGTGGTTCAGTCAAGGCACGAACCCCTATACTAAGCAAGAGGACTGGTTGTACAACGGTGGTTACTGGGACCGCAACTACCAACATCTCAAGGACGTCAATATTTTCTAATCCACGAAAGAAACATATTTATCGCAATATGTATTTTAAATTGTAAAAGTACATGAAGCAAACCATTGTACTTGAAAATCGAAATATAATTTAACAATGTTGGTAACCTCAGAGTCCGTAAACGTGACGCCGAAATATTCATTGCTTCCGATTTAAACTTCCGTTCGCTAGTAAGAGAATGATTAAATATGCTGTGATCGAAGGGAATATACATTTGTTTAGTGCACCACAAGGAGTATTCGCTGGAGAATGTGTGCAATATAAAAAATCCAAAGCGCAGCCTATCTAAGCCGTTAAGATACATCTTAATATATGCACAACATTATTATATTATAAGCAGTTCATACTAATCTACTTAATAAATAAGCATTAATAATCAATAGCATATAAAACAATTTGTATTTATCGAGCATTTACAAATGCTTCAGTTAGCGTGAATAAAGTGTAGCCAGAATGAAAAATTATTTATGTACATATAAATTTAGTAGTTCCATACGTAAAGATGTCGTTAGTATTTTAAATAATGTATTCATTAAAAATTTTGTTAACTTGGCTTATGCAGCGCCTTTGAAAGTATAGAAAAATAGTCAAATAAAAATTGTTGGCTGCATTTCATTATTAGTAATGATCTGTTTTCTGTTACATAGCTAATAACTTGATGGTCTGTCCAATATCACGAACGCTTTGCGCGCGTGTTTTCTCAAAAATGTTGTAACGAAAATAATACACAAAGTTTGCTGGACTTAAAAACCAAATAATTATTATTTTAATATTATTTTATGAACTACAATTTTACATAAAGGCAAATTATTAGATAAATATTTTCAATTAAAGTTTTCTTGTTTACTGCGTTATTGTTTGAATATCGTCGATATTACTGACCGTGTTTTGTGTTAATTGTAATTAAAACATATATTTTGTGTTCAAATAATATATAGTAACAATTGATTAATTAATTTGTAGACTTGAATGTAATTATAAATTCTTAGCCTTAAATATGACGTAAACGATGAAAATAAAAGAATAATGAAAGTAAGAAGTAGTTCCATATATTATAAGACTAATATTAAAAACATTGTACATTTAAACTAAACGATATTAAAATCACATTTTAATTTTTCAGAAATGTATAATCACAATTTGATTAATCTATAAATGAACAATACATTTAATTAGTTTATAGCTTATTACTCATATATTATATTTTTTAATTAATAATTACAATGGTAAAGCATTTGCATACTGAATAATTATATTTTTTTTTCTCCAAGTAATGTGATAGCAATGAATGTTTTTAATATTCCATATTTATATAATATTTTTAATATTTAGTGAAAAACTTAATTGACACTAATTTAAATGGCATTTAAAGCTGCACATTTATTATATAATTAAATTTTATCATTATTTTCTGTACTAATTAAAAATTAAAAATATTATTTATATTTAAAAGTTTTAATACGAATATGTAAATTAACCTTAATGTCATTTTTTATTATCTATGTATTTATTGTTGCTTATTAAGCTAAATTAAATTTATCTTTTAAACGTACTAACGTATGCTTAGAGGTTAATGATATGTGGTGGAAATGTACCAAACAAGTAGTTCTATAGAAGTACAGTGCTCACAGTGAGAGGTAAACCTGTAATTTTAATGATTATTATTATAGTATAATATTAAGTTTATTCATCTTTGTATATATTTATGTTAAATACGCGTGGATCCATTGTTATGGAATAAAATTGGGTGTGTATTCTTATCGGTATCATAGTTATTGGTTATATAAATTATTATGAATTGATACGATTCATGTATCGGGGATTGCATAGTGCAAATTAATTAATATCTGAGACTAGCGAAAACCCGCGACTTCACCCGCGTCAACGTTGCATTACTATATGGAATATCTCGCACTTGCCGATAAAAGTCCTGTCGAAATCGATTGTACTGTTCGGAAATTGTTTCCGGCGAATAAACAAATGGACAGGCATTGAAAATATGTTAATTCGCGGGGTAATGTGTGGTAGCGTATCCAGATTACAAGTAGACAAATGTTAATTATGTATTAATAAACACTACAACAAACAATATGGAAAAAATTATTAGCCACGCAGGACACGTCCGTTCGCATAATTCCATATTCAAAGTCAAATATTAATTTTATTCATTATAAGGTACACATAGATACACTTAATGAATGTCATAATATTGATAGTCGTACCTCGGCTTTGTGCGCCCTTCGGGCTATCGTCGTTATTGCTAAGGAATATAAAATTGTATGTGGACACCGTGTTTCTGGCTAAATAACAACCTCGATTACTTTGCAAAAGCCCTTCGCCTGCAAATCCATGTCGACCCAAGCGAAGATACTGCTGGGGGGGCAAACAGACCGGGGGTTAGCACTCCGAGAAAGTGGAATTTCTCTAAAATATTTACGAATGGCCCTTCACAATTTCATATAAAACAATAGCTATAAACATATGTTTAAAATTCTCATAGAATCGTCATGTATGTAGTACAGTATGTATAATTAATATTATGTATATGTAAAAGGTAGGATGACAGATCTCATGCAGTAGTTGTTTCGATAAAATTAATTCTGATTTAATCAGAAACTAGTTTCGTATTGTAGTATATTTGTATGTATGGCTAACCTAAGTACTTACACTGAATAATATATAGTTGTTTCATGAGATAATTAAAAATCGTATAAAAATATTTCATGTAATTCTAGTATGTACTTATAATTAAATATTTTAATTGATTTTTTTATTTATTCTATTTCAAAATATACATCTCAAGGAATTTTGATATACGTCATTAAAAAACTCATGCATACAGGTGCGATATTTTGAGGTAAAAAAAAGAAAAAGAAAAATGTTCTGGCATTTTCAATTTAATTATTGCAGTCGTTACACCCGATGCTTCTATGAAAATTGAGGTGCATGGCAAACAAATTGAATATGTCTAGATATAATGGAATTCAGAAGTAACAAGTAATATAAACTATTATTTTTCAATGAAGGATGTAATTACATTGTCAACTATGCGTGTACCGCTATTGTATGCACGTGTTTTCTCAATAAATTACTACATATTGAAAAAGGGGATAAGATATCTCTGACTCAAATGCTCTTTGCAAAGTAAAATCGCCAAAATCCTGCTGTATATTCAAAATTGATATTTAACAAAATGATTTAAAAGATATTTATTATGTTCGTTACCTTCGATATCCTTTTTATGCAACCCAGTACAAATTTTAAAACGATAAATCTGTAATTACTGTATGAAAAACATGGAAAATTCTGGAATGGATAGATGTATGCCCCTCTCATTCGAATGCCGTTGAGCAGTAAAATTTTAATGGATTGCTATAAAGACGGGACGATCAAGGGTACCCTCAAGAGGACTTAGCACATCACGGCAAAATGCATTTTAAATAAAATCACAATAACACAATGTATTTTAGCAACGTGAAACATTATTGCGTGCAATATTTATATGCGCTTGCCTGAAACTTGGCTCTAAGCTTTATTATTTGCCATATGGCATCCATATAGTTGCATTATTATATTAATTATGCAAGCATAATTAATTCTTGATAACAATTTGCTCAAAGCTTATCGCACCGTTTGAATTGAAATTCCCTTACACTAAGAATGAAAAATGAAAAAAAACACTTTGTTGATATTTTAGTAAGAATTAAAATTATTTATGTATCGTATAAAAATGTGCACGTAAATGTACCTAGTATAAATTTTATTTGAATATTGACTAGATTATAATATAATTATGTAGTCTTATCATTTTATATAAACGTATAAGTAGTAAATATTATAACAGTACGCTAGCTAGTAATAAACAATAGTTACGAAGATGTCTTGTGAATAAATGTAGTGATATTTTTGCATTCATCGTGTTTCGCACTCGTTGGAGTCGTCGGTGTTGTTTGGATGTTCATATTAGAGCGCATTGAAACCTACAATGACGTACTTTTATTCGTAGAAATAGAAAATAAGTTAAGCCTTTCTTCAAATATTTCATTAAACAAGGCTGTAGAATTCGTAAAATTTTAGAGCTACGAACATTCGGCTATTCTATGTCCAACTCTTGATATGTAATCATTAATAAATAGTACTTACATTGAATTAATGTGTTTTCATTTGTTAATAGTGTTAAGGATTCGTTACGCGGTTCACCGTAGTTGCGGGTTATCCTAATTTTTTTTTAAATTCTATTAAACAAGAAGTGACAAATGGAAAAATAGGGCGCCTTATTATGTATAATATGAATTGCGTCCGAAAGAAATTCGAACGAACTACGTTTTAAAATTGAAATTTGAAATTCAAACATCCACATTTAGGTCATCGAACAAGAGCACTAGTGACAGTCTCATTACGCTCATGAAGCAATAAACAAAATTCAAGTTTCCAGCAAACACGATGTCACTGACGTAATTTATCTAATTAATAATAAAGGCCTCATATTCTATAAGTGGTTATGGTTTTGGGGCACCATCACATTACATATAGCTCCAACTGCTCATACTTCATTCAAGCCGACCTCACTAGGGTACAATCACAATAAAATTTGTTTAAAGATAAGATCACATAATAATTAGTGAAAGTGCCGAGATATTTAGAGAAGATTTTTCGATGTATTTAAGCATTTTCATTCATATCAGTTGGGACTAAATAACATTTTAATTTAACCGCTTAAACAGCGTTGATGACAGATGTATGCAAAAAATGTTTACTCCTAACTTTGCGAAGCTTTGGTGTATTTTTTTTTAAATTTAATCGCGTAATAAATAGCTAAAAATGTCATGAAATATATTATAATAAAGCAGGGGAAATAAAACCACATCACAAATTGTAAAATATATTTAATCGTTTTATTTTCATAAGGGATGTAATGATTCAACGTCCCATAAGTCACTTCATGTCTTAACCTAATTTAACATCTACATATCACACGAACAACATAATTATATACAAACATTTATATGAGCGATGTTCAAGTTGGCAGCAGATCAAAGAGGCGGGAGGATTCATGATGCGTCGTGATTCTTATTTTTTTAAACAAATAAAAATATCTATAAAAATGTATAAGGAATCATTCAGGGACCTATACTGACTAAACTGAGAAAACTCAAGCACGGATGTCTTTAGTAGTGACGCATTGATATGGTGATTGTACATCAGATGGTTGCACGCTCGTTAATGTCAAATATCACTTTTGCCAATACTATTTAACGGCAAAGATGGTATTTCATGAAATGCCCAACTCTAAGGTCTGCTTTCTGTATATACATATAATTAGGGTTATTAAAAATAATGGCACTTCCGGAATTTTGTTAGATCATTAATATATGTACGGCATCTAATGAAATTTTTTATAAAATACACATCTAAAATATACCATTACGATATTTTACAGGCATGATAAAATATGTAAGCATTTTAGAGAATAACAAGCATATCATGATCCTAAGATATTAGTGCATATAAATAAAGTCAAATATCATTATTGCAAATTTCAACATAACTATTAAATACTAGTTTATATATTTCAGAGCGGCAGGTTCAATCTTTTCAGTTCTCATATTAAATTATAGATGGCGTTGTTTCAAAAAATGGATTTGGTACAAGGAACAAGGCGTAAAAAAACCTTCGCTAAGCTATTTTCTTAAATACATTGCACTAATTACTCAGGACATAGACAGGATTACATAAATCTATTAGGTAATATTACTCAAACAATAATATTAAATCACAAATATAATTAAGGCACTCACATATCATTTAAAGATACTTATACACTATCTTATCGTCTTATTTCTTATGTACGCTTGAAAAGAGACTGTATAGTATTCACATTTAAATCTATCAAAAATTGATTTTTCTCAAAGCTATTATTTAAAACATTGAACGATTTACGAAATCTCCATTTGTATAAGTAAAACGTCTTTATTTTTACAAGTACAAATATTAATTTTGATTTGATAGAGTAATTGCTTAGAATAGGAATACGCTAATGTGTTTTACGATATACCATTTAAATTCACAGAATAAATCAATAGAGAATCTGAAGTATGAAATCAACTTAACAATTAAACTCACAGTAATTAATGATTATGTACGTCGAAGGCATTATAAAATACAAATAAACTGTTTTTATAGTAGAGTATTTAACATGAAAATAAATTGAATTAATCCGTATCGAATAATATTTAGATGTTTTGTATTATTCTTTAATAATTATCATTATTAAAAAGATATTATTCTTTTTTTGCTGGCGCGTTTGATCGTAATATTGAAGTCATAATATGACGTCAACAGAAAAAAAACCACAACAAAATATCCGTTTAAGTGTTCCAACAAAAAGCGTATCCGCACTTTGACTCGATCATTCCACGACCTTCATTTCTGTAGACGATTCCATAACGTTCCACAATTAACTGCTTTTTGTTAAATCACCTTAAGGCCTGGTTGGGTAATTCTAAGTGTTTTGTAGCTAAACAAACAATTTATTATACGTACTGCTTTTAATCATAATTCATAGAGTATGTTTTTATGAAATAGGTACAATAAAAAAACCACGAGCAAGCCATAGCAATCTTATGGCCGAAATCATATTTAAATATTGATAGCCATTAGAATTTTTTTTGTTAAAAGCCAAAACCAGAGCCGTACTAATAATATACATGAGTTTTATTTCATTTATAAAATTGGGTCACTTTGAAAAAAGACTATATTTAATATATAGTGAACATATATTATGATTCAACGTGAGTAATTTTAACAAATTTACCAATGACAATCTTAATTTTCATACTTTTATCTTACGTAGGTACTAATTATTTGGTACATAACTTATTGTTATTTTCCCGCCATTTCGCACTGTGCCGTAAAGTGTTATTATTCAAACATTTAAATATAAAAACTTTTGCTGCGCCCAATCTCTCGCACAACTATGATATAACCAATTATAGTCCAAAATTACACAGAAAATCTTCTATGACCATCATGAGACCAGCCTTCCACTGCATAAAATACGGTTATCGAGACATATGTCGGCATATTAAAAATTTCAGTCTAAAGCAACATGTACTTTCCGTTAACATAGAGTTAAATCATTTTTGATCCTTCCCTTTTATGTGAAAGTGAAATGAAAGCGAGAAACGAACAGTGAGAGTGTAAAGTGTGTCAGCCGAAATTTTATCAAAATTTAATTTAAGTTCAATAAAATCATTCTAAAATTGAACAACGGAAGTCGATTTGATTAGACCTTACAAAATGAGAGAAACACGTTAGTAATACCGGATTCGTGTTCCAGATAACCCTCTACGCATTTAAATAAATATTATTAAAACAAAGTATATGACATCGATGCATTGTTCACAAACATTTTTTTGGTTCACGGTAACGGCTGACTTCATTCACTCTATTATTCTCTCACTCCTCTTCTATCATCTCTATGTATTTAGAAGAACTAGTAACCATTGTGTGCATTATGCATTGTGTAATTACTAGGCGAACGGTCGATACTGAAACAATTTCAAATACCTTAGTGGGATAGGCCGTTCTAAGGTATTCATTCAACCGATCCGTTCCGGTCATTCGTTTGTTCGTAGAAGTGTTTGAGTTACGTTCGCGAACTGAAAGGTGAACGAGAAGCGCTAAGCTCGCAGTGGAAGACTTGTAGGTATTTTAATCACTGAGCCTCCAATCCGGAATCCAAATAGTCCTTCAGATGTAATGGCACTGATCTCGGCAATGTTCTGCACATCTGCAACAAGTACAATACATTGTAAAATTGACTTTAATTAGTGGAATCCTCCAAATGTGAGGTACCGCAATTAAAATTAAAAAAGTGTTACGTTATGTGTATAATATACATAATAATTATGGGTGATATTTTCATAAAAATTAATCATTAGATTTTTATCATAATTATGTATAATATATTATTTAAAATATATGTATAAATTAAAGTCTAAATTATAAATTTTAAGTCCCAACATTTAATTGGCATTCATCACTGTCGATACCGATCGACCTAAGTAATTCTGGTAAGATCAGTCTTCAGATTACTCTATTTTACCGCACTGGGCGGCCACAGTGGTTATTTTATAAAAAAATAATTTGAAAGCCAAGTATCGTGAGCAAATTATCTTCCAAATCACGGAGACTTTAAAATCACATTTTTTTTAAAAAGAAATAATAAATTTTTTGAATATGGGTGGGTGTACAGCGGCATTTATTAGCAACTTTTGAAAGTTCATTGAACTTTATTCATTAATGGTGCAATGGCATGTCTTTGGTTACCTGATTGACGTAGTAAAGCGAACTGGGGATGGTGATCTCGTGGTAGTCTCTGCGCACCGCGTCTATGATGTTGTCGGCGGCCTCTTGCGGGGATATTATTTTCATCAGGGACGGGAACTTGATTTTCGGATTCTTACACAACCCCGTATCCACAATGTACGGGCATATGCAGGTCAACTTGATCTAATAGTACATAACAAAATAATGTATAATTCAACATCATTACAAGGGATCTCAGAATGAGAAGGGTTTCTTGCCACTGCCCGCCACGCTGGTCAAATATATAAATAAATAAATAACCGTCACGCCAGGTCCCTAGCGGGGTAGGCAGACAGCACGGAGTGCCAAACATCTCTTTGTGTTGTCAAATATTGTTTGAGAAAATTAAGAACGCAGACGTGTTACAGAACATTATGAAAAACTTTTTTAACTTCATTGACCTTCAATGTTCCAGCGAATAAATATTTAATACGAAAACTTGTGGAAAATTATTAGGTATAATTATTTACTTGAATTGAAAATGACTAAGCAGATAAACTAACTACTTGCAACAAAGCTCGTGATGAAACAAACACCGCGGGACTTACGTTTTTATTATATTGAAATATATATATTTTTTAAAGTAATGTGTTATCGAGGGCGGGAACGTTGTCGGGGAAGGATAAAGCGAAGAGAACAGACGAGCGGGAAGAAAGATTAATAGAAAGGATAGAAGTGCAAAATTAGATATGTATTCAAATATCAAACTTATATATATTATATAATACCTTTTTAACACAACGTATCAAGACATGATTAATTATAACTTACTCCACTGAAATTCCTCGGGTCTTCTCTAAGCTCCTCGTGCAAGGCTTCCATGATGCCTCTCACTGCGAACTTGGTTCCACAGTACGGCACCAGATTCCTCAAGCCGATGAGACCGGCCATGGAGGACATGGCCACTATATGCCCGTAGTTACGCTGCATCATCGCCGGCAGGAAGGTTTGTAGGAGCTAAGAATGCACAATGATATATTATTCTGAGCAAAAAAGACGTAAAACTTATGCATACAAAAGTGAACTTGGTACAATTTTAAGTTTCTACAATGTGCGAATTGTGAATTTCTTTGAATTGATATATTTGTAGAGGAAAAAATTGGGTGATTATCAGCTAACTTTATATATGAAAGATTTATTATTGTGTCGCTACCTGTAGGTCGCAGATAATCTATATAGGTATAGTATAGATAGTTTGTTTATTATTATATAGTAATTATTATATATAGTATTAGATTGTTTGTTTGGAGCAGGGCACAGGGTACAGGTGTTGCCTTGTCTGGGATCAGATGGAGGTGTATGAGTTATTCAGATAGGTTGCTATTTAAATATTGCACGCTTAGCTTTATAAATAAAACTTGGTATAATCACATGTTGTACCAATTGTACCTACTTACCCACAAATGCGCCAATACGTTGACCTCATACGAGGCTCTGATTTCATTCTCAGTAGTCTTGAGCAAGGGCTTGCAGGGCATTATCCCGGCGTTGTTCACCAGCATGGTCACTTCGCCTACCTCTCGGACCACCTTCTCAGCCATCGTCTTGATGGCTTCATAGTTAGTGACGTCACATCTGAAGCAACACGCGAACTAACAATAGCATACATTTATGTTACAATGCTTAAGTTGTATTGTACAAACGAGTAATTAATAACATACAGAATAATTTCATTATTTTTATAAACACCACTTTTATATTTCACGCATCAAATTTCATCAATGTATTTTAAAGTAGTATAAAGTATCAGCACTTAAAATACCTATAAAGGGTTTTTATTATTATAAATAAATCAAAAAAGAAATTCTTGGAAAGAAATTAAGAGACAAAGGAAAATATTTGAGCAAAAACTATGCAACGCTCGTTGAATAAGGAGAGTTTTAAAATTAATAAATAAAGGTATCGACCTCATGTATAAGCACTCATGAAATATACGAATGCTATTTGTTTGTGTTTCTGTATGTGTGTGTGTGTTTATGCATATTCATAGCTCAATTTTATAAGTGATAGCTCAATAAATCGTTATAAAAACACAAGAAATTACATATTTTTCGTGCTAATTAAAATAAGTTAATCTAATTCAACAAGTTTATAGTTACATAATTATTATCAAGAGTATTATAATTACCTCCTTAAGGTTTACCTCCTACATACACAACAGATCTCAGACGGTGGCTCTGAGAGGGTACACTTCTTCAGCAATTTTTATTCCTTCGGGGGTTCCACAGGGATCTCTATTAGGTCCTCTGC
>DVPR01000210.1:0-15709 GCA_018239345.1 Oxynetra stangelandi
GGAGATTGCGAGGAGGAGTGGAGTGAAGAAACAAAACAAAAGCTATCGGTCGGTCTCTCTTGACTGTATACATATTTGTATGGAAAGAAAATCATTTTATTCACAACAGGAAAAATAACACAGAGCGAACAAAAACGATAGAAGTAAAATAAAAAATCATACCACAATACACTTGTGCACTTTGCACGTATGATTTTGGTATTATTTTCAGTTCTGAAACGAAAGTCTAGCGTTAGACTTCTAGCCTCCCAGTCCGAGGGTTTGGGGATTGAGGTTAGTACCTCTAATCATAATACAATATTCATTTATAATGTTATGAATATGCATGGATTTGGAAGAGCCAGTCTTACAAACACACAGCAGATATGTTTATTTAGGAATATAAGGATTCGTTTTTATACATGATTTTTAATCGCTTGGTTGAGTATATAAAAGGAAAAATGGAGAACGGGGGGAGAAATAAAAATAACAGAAAACTAGTTTTACAAGCGGAAATTTTATTGTGACATGAGTACATTAAAAACATAATAACTTAAATTAAAGATATTGCTCATGGACGAAATATCCTCTTTATATGTAGTATTAAGGCCGTATGCATGTACATACGAGTATATTCAATGTAAAACTAAGTCTAAGTGAGTATATCTATCTATCTATATACTCTCTTTCTCTCCGTCTACTCTCTACTACTACTGCTACTATCTCTCTTATCCAGCCCACCCCTTAAAGAAAGCATCGGCAAGGTTTCTGGCTTGCAGGAAGAGCTGCAGCCATCATTAGTCAGGTGAATCCTGCACTGTTAAAACATTTATACAGTCATTTTACACAAAAATACTATGAAAATGCTACGCACAACAATGGATCGGTAATAAAATTCAATTTAGTAAGTTTTCTACACTATTACGAACTGTTTATATAAATTTACAAACAGTCTTTTAAGTACACATTTATAAATAATAATAATAAATACAATACCTATCTGCATAGTTACTGCATACGGATTATAAAATTATAGCTTATAACAAAAGTTTTATTCACATGTTTTAGAATTTTATATTTTGTATTAGCACACGCAGATTTGCAATTTTACTCATGGTTCGTTTTGTAAAACGGCTAATAATAATTTTCAAAGAACTTATTTCCGAACAATAACAGTATGAAGGTGCCTTTTTCTTATTGCAGGTATTATGCGTACCATTAATAACTTAAATATTACTACGAAAATTCGATCCATTGATATCACCACTGCGTCTCAAATTTAGTTTGTATGATATCCACAGTCAATCCCTTCGTTTCCGGCAGAAAAATGGCGCTCATCACCGCCGAGACGAAACCGACCGCCGCGAACAGGTAGAACACTGGCCCCAGCCCCACCACCGCCACCAGCGGGTTGAAGATGAAGAGAATCATGAAACTGCATGTGTACGCCCATTCTATAGCGATCACGGACACGTAGCTCCGTATCTGAAATATACGAGTAATAACTTTAAGTATTATACATTAAATAAAATCTGAACAATATTTCTCAAGTTTTTTTATCAGTCACGAGTGGTCGCCAACGCCCATAGACATTCGCAACCGATCTTGAACAGGACTGGTAATTCTATTATTGGCCGCTTACAGAAGTGTTGCTGCTCTTGACGACTGAGATGGTCCTCTTTACTGTGCACGTGGGCCGTTAATCACACCCGTCAAACCGAAACACAGATTGCTATAATAACAACTGCTTCACGGCAGAAATAGTTGTAGCGTTGGTCCTTCCTTCCACGGGCGAACCTTATACAGGTTCTACCACCTACCAAATCAAGTTTTGACTACTAAATTTGTTTTGGACATTTATTTTTGGCCATGTCACCATCGTTATTATCGCCATCAACCATTTCATCCTCCCACAAATCTGTTCACGAAATGAGAGAGAGATTAAAGTCATAGATTGCTACGCTGTCCGAGTGTGGATTGTCACACTTCACGCGACATCTAAAACATTATTCTACTCGTAAGTGTACAAGATTCCTCGCGCTGTTTTCCTAAATCGTTATAACAAGTGAAATTTAATCCAAAAGTCTCTACTTTGCCGCTCTGACACGTGCAATGAAATAGGGGATAAAGTGTTAATTCCTTAAAGCATTTTGAACATCGTATTACTTGGAAATCGAAATGGCACTATCTCCTAAGAGATAACTGTTATTAATCAATATTTAACTGTCACTGTCACAGTTGACTGCTGTCATCAGATTGTTATGCGGTCAATTGTAAACAAGAAAACAATCACGTATTTATTCATTCTCTTTTTTCGCCTCAGTAATGAAATAATAGCTTACCTCAGGCAAAAAAACCTCGGCCACGACAACATAGGGCACCGTGCCGGCGCCACAGTAGTAAGTTAAGCAGAACATGTATATCAACATTGGGGTGCACCACTGCGGGCCCCAGTGAAGATGGATTTGGGTGCCGAGAGCCACGCAGCACACGCAAACACCAAAAGAGGCGTAAATCATCAGCGGCTGGAAGGAATATTTAAGGTTTAACGTAAGACAAAGAACTGGGTGCCCATATGTAACTAAGAAATATAGTAAGAATAATAGTATATTTATTTCGAAAGTATACAAAACTTAATTATCATAATTATCAGCGTGCATTTAAATTTCGTGCCCTTTTTGGGAATCGGACAAAAATATTAAACGATGACAAAACATTTTTAACATATACACACTATACCAGTAACGAATTTAATATAAATAACATTTGCCATTAATACGTTGTTTAAATTATCCCGCTCCGACCGCACCCTTTTAAATTTGCCGATCCCTACCACTACAATTGGTTTTATGAATCTAATAATATTTATATACACAGATATGAATATTTTTAATTTCTCTAAGACTTATAAGAAATATCATCCCCCCACCTACCTACCGCCTCTAAAATCCGCTGTCCTAAACTTCAAACCACTCCGCCTGCTGGTAATCCAGCCGTCTCCGCACTACACCCTAATCTAATTACCTCATTAACAATAATGAACAAGTATCCGTGAAATATTAAATCTGCACTTACTCGTCGTCCCAGCCGATCAACAAGAAACGCAGAAATGCAACCGGACACCATGGAGACGACGGCAAAGAGCACGCTTGCGATTGTCGCCGACATGTTCGGTACCGCTTCTTCGAATAGGGG
The DNA here is from genome assembly GCA_018239345.1 of Oxynetra stangelandi. NCBI lineage: Eukaryota > Metazoa > Arthropoda > Insecta > Lepidoptera > Hesperiidae > Oxynetra > Oxynetra stangelandi. The sequence goes on from DVPR01000210.1 coordinate 3,175, forward strand.
CAACGCGTACACCTGAACCACGATCAGGCCTTGGAAGACGGCTGTCGTGTAGAGGAGTAGGCTAACAGCGAGCGCACGGCGGGTCGAACGGGACTTTTCTGGAAAAAGTAAGTGTTATTTATTATTACCCAACCCAACCCAAGTGTATTCCAGGGGTAATATTATAAACATAAAATCAATGTTAGGAGATATTTATGACGTTACGACGTGACGACGTTACGTGAATAGTTACTGGATATTCACTGGATTGAGCAGGAGATAGAAATATGATTAAGTTATTATGCCTACTTTATCCGAAAAAAACATATATTTACTTGTATGTATGCGAGTAACAGCAGAACTATAAAACAAACCACATTCTTACTTAAAAATTGCAACAGGGTAAATTTTTTCGGTTTTGAATCTGACTTTAGCTTCTCTTCTTCTGGTGTTGACACTGAAACGAAGAATATCATAATTATGCTACATAGTTTGATAGATGTATAAATGCTGTCTTCACTTTATCTTTAAAATTTTAATTGGTTAATAAAAACTCTCGGTAATAATGATGAAGTGAAGGATTACTTTTATGCTTCATGGATCTTCTTTATATGATTGAAAATACCTTTTATCTGACATTAATTATGGCGGGTTTTGCATTGCACACAATGGCATAATCAATACCTTCATTTTAACATTTTATATTTATGTAAAAAAATAGTACGATGACTGTTGTGCACTAACAAATGCTCATTTATTACCAAATACATACTAACCGTCAAGATCGGGGTGAAGAGCTCTGCGCATGTTGTCTATTTCTTGAGACACTTCAGAGGAATCGACTTCGACTCCTCTGAAATAAGCCACTGTTTTAGCTGCTTCCTGCAATGTAAAGTTTTAGTTATCAAGTTTGCAAGTTCAATTAAATTCAGTACTTTTCAACACCAATGTTTTTTGTCATAGTACTATTTAAATTATTTGGCACTGGTTTGACCACATTAAGGACATTTGGTAGTAGTCAACAATTCAGTATTACGGGAAATTGAATGCAAGTTACTTGCTGTGAGTTAGGAAGATCTACATTTATCTTTGCTTTTCCCATATAATAAGAAACAATTCCAACTAACCTTCTCCGCGCCTTTCTTCATTGGTACCATTGGAGACTCCGTCAACAAATTAATCATTATAACGCCAAGCGCAGTCATGACCAAATACACGTAATTCATGATCGTATACTCCAAATAACCACCCAGGAGATATGAAATGAGCATGCCAGTGGTTAAGAAGATCATTCCACTCGAAGTCATGGCCCCTCTAATCGACTCCTGGCAGATCTCCCCCACGTAGATGGGGACCAGAAGGATGAGACAGCCGCTCAATCCAGTCACGAATACCGCGGCGAGAATGGCTTCCACGCTGCGACAGAGTGTTATTATAACCCTGGAGATCTGTAGGAAATTTGTTGCTTCAGAATCGAAAGTAAGGTTGTCAACATGACCTACTTTAGTAAATTAAAAATATTTAAGGATTCCCTCAACATAAGTTTTAGGAACATCGAGGGTGCTACGAACTCTGGTTACGAGCTAATTAGAAATCTTAACAGTTTGGGTGAATTGAGTAATTTATTACTCTTATCATATATTCAGCATCATATATCTATAATTCTCATACCCTAATTATATTGCCCAAAAAAAAACTTGTACTATCTCTCCGAGCTATACAGTGGACTAATTTAAATTTTTCTAGTAAATACAATTAGGTTATGTAAGATATCCATTTGAAAATCCTTTTGTATAGAATAAAATTCCAAGCGTTCATTTTAAAATGTGTGCCGCCTTTTATTTGAAATTATTTAAAGAACTGTATCTGATATTTTTCAACTTACCAACAGCACGGTAGCAAACAGCATACAACTTCTCTTCCTTCCGAGATAATCGTTCAAATATCCGGATATGGGGGAGCTGATTAAGGCACTGATCGAAGAGAAGCTTCCCAACAGAGATATTTCGGTCTCTGTCATGGGTCTGTGCAGAGTGGTGTTGGTGGATTGAAAGAGCTTGACGGTGGACGAGGGCCAGGTGAACGTGAGTCCGATAGTCATGCAGAGGTAACTTGCTATAATAAGGGGTTTTGACGGATTTAAAAGTATTTTGCTGTACACACAAAATTATAGAATGGACCGTGTGTCGCTGTACGTGTGTGTGCCTGCGTGTTTCTGTAAATCTATATATGCGTTGGCATGAGACACTTAAAAGTTTCCATTGGAATTAGAAGGTATAATCTTGAGATTATTCTTTAAAAGTTTTATATCAGCATTTTGTATGTACATATATGTATATTACATAATGGCTATTATGTTACATGAGGAAATAGTGTGTTTAATCTGCCATTCAGTTGATTAGCTCAACATTTCTTGGTTGTAAAGTCATAAAACTCATTGCAGCGTTGTCGCCTCCCGCTGTAAGCCTTTAAGATTTTATCAGTATATTATCTTGATGTAATTGAGTATATTATCTTGATGTAATTAGTGAAGTCGTAAATACTTTAAGGCAATTGTCCGAATTAATTTGCAACTCATTGTATTCAAAACTATTATTGAACAATCTATTGAAGGCCTTGGGGAAATTGGGGTAATGGGGCATTACGGTAATTTTTGTTTAGAACAGATTTAGAATAGTTTTTTAGGAAAAACTCAGAAACAAAAATACGTAGCAAAAAAGTATCATTGAATAAATATAGGTAAAGATATCTATCATAGTAAAAAATATACGAAATTTTATACACTATGAATTTATGTTATGAATGGCCTGTTAAAATAATAATCCAATTTTCATATAGTGACTGTAAAAGCGCAGGTAATAAATATGTTTAATAAATATTTTTCCATCTGTAAAATATGATTATTTGAATTTTTAAATTTTTTACCATAATTTTAATATTTCTATGTTTTCGCCAAAGGGTTAAATATGGCGACCTAATGGACATATTTGTGCAAGTAAATGATTTTTATTATATTACTAATATTTCATATTATAACTTTGACGTTTGACGACGTTGCGATTTGACCTATGATCGACAGAGTTTATAATCAAAGGACTACAAAGTTAATAGACATAGAAATTCAAAAATTACACATTTCTAAATATATGATATTTATAGCCGATGTACCCAGCCTTTTGATATGTTCATTGAGCATATTGTATATACCTTATAATGGACTAAATTATTTGACTTTGAATTTGAATTGAATATATACAATTTAACAGCCAATGACAACAATACAACATATACCTACATAACAAAATATTTGACTTAAGTAGGCCTGAAAGTCAACTCTCACAGCTGAGGGTCGCTAACCACCGTACTAACATAATTTTCAGTTTCGTTCAGTTTTCAATGAGTTGACATTCATCAACTTTTTAATAAATGGTGTAGACATATCGACCCCAAGATCATGGAGCCAGCTGGCCTACGATTACAATATTCGTATTTACTATTCAATAGCTACTATATTGTAATAATATACCTTATTAAAAACATACTTACCAATAGCAGTACAATAAACTTGTTTCAGTATCCCCATTTTGATAAACGAACATATAAAGATCTTTGTTTCGGAACCAAAATTATAATGGTAAAAGACACCAAAATATTTTACGCAGCACACGTTACTGAAACAGTGACATTGATTATCGTTTTATATGAACGAGATGCGACTAAAGCTTGTGTATGTAGATAGTGATATAGTTATCTCGCTAAACCTAAAGGCACGTTCAGACACTGCCACGTGTTCACTGCGCCGCAACCGCAACATCTCACAACTCGCTTAATATTAAGTCTTTGGAACTATTAATAATTCATAAATAACAGACCTATTTTTGTCGTACCCTCCCTGCGTATAAGACACATCCGCTTTGCGTACTGCTCGCTGCGTACTTGTCCATTTCCCGTACCCGACTCGCGTACTGCTGGGTATCCTTACTGCGTACTGCGGTTTTTTTGTGACATATCCACACACGGCCGTCTGATCCCAAAGTAAGCACTGAAATTGTGCCTGTTTTATGGTTAACAGATGGCAGATAAAATACATCTATACTAATATTATGAAGAGAAACTATTTGTTTGTTTGCATTGAATAGGCTCCGAAACTACTGGATTTGATTCGAAAAAATATTTGACCATTGCAAGACGACATTATCACGGATGAACATTGACCTCGGAAAACCTTGTACCTCGGAAAAATGCTTCATTCCTACGGAAAAACGGGTAATAGGACAACGGGTAGTAAGAATTATCTTTCCGTACTGTTCCTTTTTCTATAACTTTTAAACGGCTGTACCGATTAGGTTGAAATTTTATATGAGTATTTCGATGATTTCCTGGATGATTTAAAAATATATTTGGATCCGGTTAGTGGCGCTGCGGTCGGTATCAACTACTAATTTTATATAACAAAGCCGTTGTGCGACTTGGCTTTGGTTTATCATCTACATTGTGCTTGCCTTGTGTCTATGTGGATGATATATGGATTACCCGGGCGATCATGCGTGTATTAATATAGTTCGGGTAAGTGAAAAACTGCAATTAATACTGTAGCCGCAAGCAACGAAGTCGGTGCGGGAAAAGACGCAGCGCGAACGCTACAAGAATTTTCCTCGCACGAACACGCCCTCAAACTAACATTGTTTGTAAAAAGCACTCATTATCCTAATGCGACACGGAGAAAAAGTTATGAGTTTGTTCAACAGTTAGTGTGCGAATGTGTATGTATTTTAATCTGTCCACTCTGATCTAAAATGCCAGTTGGGTCTCAATGAATGTAATGTAGTGTGAAGCTGTTTGCTGTTTATCGCTTACATCTCCCCTGAACACTTACGGGTTCAAGAAATTAAATGAATAATAAATAACACTGTCCAATGACACCTCTTAATGCGTCATTCCTCACAATGTTTGGCCTAAATGTAAATATGAATCAAAAAAATATTAATAATATATTTTCAACTGGTCCTTTACACTTTTTTTTAATTTCCTTCTCTTGTTATGCTCGTAGTAGTCATGATTATGAACAATAAAAATATTTGAGTCACTATCGTTATTATATTTTAATAATATTACTGTTAGGTATAAAAGGCGTAAGTTGTATTAAATAATACGTATTCCATCACTGTGGTCCAGCGCGAATGACGGGCGTATTTATTATCATTTATATATATTATACTAAGTATAACAATACGAAAGCATGCAGACACAGTAAATGTAATTAAATCAAAAATCAACTGGAGGATGGACAATTTATTCTAATGTTAACCTTCAATTAATAATAATATATACCAGTTGTTCGCTCGACAGATTTGACGTAGCACTGTTTTCATATACTTTAACCCTTCAAAGTTAATAAAAAAAAATATTTTAATTTTACAAGTCCTCTAACCGAAGCCGCGTTCGAATGCCATTTACAAATAAAACTCCAGAATATAAAAATAATAATTAGTTAGGTATTCAACTACACGGTTAATTACAGCGTACAATGTCTAGGATTGGTGGCACTTGAGGGTGCTGGAGCTGGTCTCCCCGGGGGCCGTCTCCGCGGGGACAGCCGCCACCTGCCACAGCAGCAGCCACACGGGGAGCACCACCAGCGCCGCCACATTGAACAGCCAGTTGCCGAAGATCTGGGGAACGAAACATATGTACAGATGGCAACATTCTTGACTTAGAAGACTGGCAAAACCTAGGGTTCGATCGTGCAAGCACTACATCAGCACCAATTTGTACCAGTAATAATAATAAAAACAATCGCTTCCATTAGTTCTAAATCTCAATCAAAACTTGTTGCTTCAAATAGTAGAAATCAATCTAGACGGAGAAAAATCATTTATTCACCATGAAATCCACGACGGAGAACATGACCCCCTGCGCGACGGCGTTCAGCGCTCTGCTGCCGAGCCCGCCGAGGGTCTCCTCGGGGAACAGCACGGCTCCGTATAGCACGGCGCCCGCGGTGACCACCACCAGCGGGTGGTACGCCACGCACAGGACACGCTGCAAGATCGCCATGAAGGATCTGCAAATTTTTGAAAAAGAAATATATATTTTTTGTATAAAAAACAAATGACAATACTATATATTAATGCAAACCATAAAATAGCACAAGGAAATTTGCAAGAGGACGACTATAAAAACAAAAGGGATATAATATCAGACTCGAAGGACCAATTTTATGTTCAGTTCAGTGGGAGGACTCCGAGTCTGACTCCTGTGATTTCTCGATGTAATTCACAACGGACATCTGTCCTCAATATCCTATCACAATCTTTTGTGAATTCAGAAATATATCGGTTATGAAATACACATGCTTCGAGAAACCATTGAAGTATGATCCGGACCCGCCACAACTGGACAAGTCTAAGTACAAAAGTCCTACTATTCACAACCAATCATCTCATGGTCAATATATTTTATATTATATGTGATAATAGCAATAAAGTATCTTAGAAAACCTTATCTGATCCCAAATTGAACATAGCCTGTGCTACGGTAACAAGACTTATGAAATCACCGCCAACCTTTCTATTGGTCCCCCGTGGGACTCGGATCTTCTGTCAAATCAAGTAAGATAAAGGATCTGCCACGCTGGCCCAGTTGACAAACTACACATACCATAGAAGAAGTTAACAATAACTTGAGTTTGACCATTTTTTTATTTATCGTTAAAACGAGTGATATTTAATACTTTAAAAAATACAATTTCCTCTAAAGATATGTGAATTAGTATAGAACCTAGGCTCGTTCAAGTTGAAGGCCGTTTAGAACCAGTAGTACAGCCCTTTAATACCGGTATAATTGCAACAAAACTCACCGGCTGTTATTTCTGTGAACAACTCGCACAGTTAGAACGAAGGGTGTGTAATAGGCAGCGAAGAAAAATCCCAGGGGGTAATTGTGCATGCCGATGGCCAGGCAGGCGGTGGCCAGCTCCACCAGCACCAGGATGTTGGTCAGCGTCAGCTCCTCGTGCGTGATGGGCGCGGTGCGGAGGAGACACAGCAACCAGGGCACCACGAGCGCCGCGCACACCGATATTGCTACCAGACCGTAATAAATCGACTTCTCGGTACTGAGCTCCGTATATGCCGCCCCTAGAAACGGTTGGATAGAATTATATATGGCAAAATAGAACCCCCGCTAGACGTGTTATAAAGCGGAATTTTACTATGAAAACACATTCTATGAAACTTCGATAGCGTGATTTAGGATGACCACTGTCACCATCTCTGGACGAGTGGTGGAACGCTTCGATACGCTTTATTTGTGATACTTGACTAAGTTCTGATATAGTATAGTTCCCAAATCAAAATCGTCCACATGATAGTCAATTAAAATTATTGTTTTTTTTAGTGATTTATTGATAATTTCAGATGACCATGTCACATAACATACTCTTCAACTCAATTGTGAATAGAGCAAGGCAATTATTGTACTTTAATGAGATTATATAGAGGAGCATTCCACTAAAAATATAAAATTAATAATAAATATAAAAATCTCACCAATCCGACTTAATAAGAAAGGCGAATTCATCGTGAGGTACCCTAACAAATGTACCAACAGGTAATTAGCGCCAATGTTCACCAAGCTGAAACTCATCTCCCTCTTCGCCTTTCCCTTAACTGATTCTGCCTTCTCTTTCTCGCACGCCGCACGCAATTCCTCAACAACTTCCGCCTTCACTGCCTCATTAAGATCGGAATCTTTTTCGGTCTTCTTTAAGACTTTTTCTCTAGCCAATTTTGAGTCATTCTCAATTTCCGGGGTCTCCTTCTGCGCTGCTGTATCGGGTTTCTTGTCGTTGCTGGTCTGCACGTCGGGTTCGTCGTCCAGATCTTTTTGTATGGTGACCCAGAAGCCCAGGGCTCGTATCAGAAAAGAGACGCAGATCAAACACAACGACGGCATGTATTGACCTGGAAATGTAAAATCGAAATGCTAATTTATCGACTGGCCCGTTGGTGCAGTGGTGAGCGAACCTGACCGCTGAACCGGGTATCGCGGGTACGATCCCTGCTCAGGACAAATATTTCTGTGATGAGCCGGAGTATTTGTTCTGTGTCTCGGTGTAAAAAAAATATCTATTTAATATATATATTTCAAAGTAGTTCATCAGCCGTCTGGTTACCATAACACAGGAACTTAATTACCCACTTTGGAATCAGATGCCCCAAGATATTATTATATTGTTATTAATTTATTGCGCAAATATATCTGATACCACGAGTGTTGGTCGACTTTTAGAGGGATTACCGCTACCACTAGTCATTTATCAAGACACAAATCGACCTTCGATGACGATATGAACCGTAAATTAAAATCTCACCTATAGAAATGAACCGATTGGTAGCGGTCAGCAGATAGAAGAAGTAGCTCTGATGGAAGCGCTCCAGCAAGTTGTTCATGGACCTCATGATGCTCTCCAGTGCGATGCCGAGCTGGTAGAAGTTGGCCGACGACAGCGCGCTCACCTTGGGCGCGGGCGGCTCCTCGTCGAGCGCGTTGCGGCCGTCGAGGGTCACCGCTTCGATGCCGAAACGGTGGAAGAGGCCGTGGTTGCCGTTCGGTGCCTGACCAAGTAACAAAATGGTGACATATTTCAAGATTTGTCCTGTGAAAAACAAGACATGTCTTAAACTCCGAACGCGGTCGGATACTGTTGATGGATGACCGATTATGCAAATTTTGCAAGTACCCCAATACCTTATATTATCATTTCAAAATAATCTATAACCTTGCATTCACCTTCACCCATAAAAAAATGCTCGGTTAACATAGAAACAAAGCAATCAGAAATTGGTGTTTATCTTCTGGGATGACGTTTTGTTCGTCTCTCGCACCCTCCAAAAGGGGAAACAATAATAATGATCATATCTTAGGACCACACACACAGCTATCTGAACCTAAACTGGGCAGGTTTTGTACAATTATAACTAGACCGCTAACAAAAATATACTTATATATATAATTTTACGCTCAGACATACAACAATCACCTCTGTTAATCACACAAATAATCTTCCTAAGCGAGAATGGACGCCACAAATCTTGCATCAGTAGTCAGGTTATAGATCACTGGCCAGTAGACCAAATGGTAAGGTATCTATTATAAATACTAAAATATACGATAAACCAAAAACAGCGCCATCTATTATGAACTATGTAAACTGTACTAAAAACAATAAATGTTAATAGCTGGTAGTCTTTCTCAACACAAAAATTATTTTATTATATTATTATCAATATTTTGTAATGAATATATTTAGGTACACCCATACTTATACCATCTCCTTCCATAAATAATTATCATCTCACCCCGGACATCTGCTCCAACGCCATTTTCATCATAGTGCGAAATCCATTGGACCACGTGTCCATCTTGTAACGGTTGCGCATCCAGGAGTAACTGAAATGGTATTTAACACTTACAATACAACACGTTATTTTACCGCAGCGCATGTTCTGCTAATTTGGAGTGAGCTGGCTGAGTTCGAGTTGTTTCAAAATATTTATTATGAAATCATAGATACACAATTAGCATAACAAATTATAATATATACACAATATTTTGAAACATATGTGTAGGAGATTTTAATATAATAAATCATATTTATGCCATCAAGTACATCAAAAGCAATGCCATTCACAGTCCCAATACTTGCATCTCATGGTGATAATTGCATTTACCTGCTTTGAAATGAATGATGAATACCAGCTTTCATACAGAGTTTCAATACTAAGTTGACTAGATCCAGATTTGGCAACTGACCATTCAGCCCCTCAACTTTGACGGCAACATATTCTGGAACATAAAAAAAAATTTGAAATGTTAGTCTAAACACGCTAAAATCTCTAAACGTGATATTATATGACGATTTAAATGATTCTGAAATTTACAAAGCACAGAACACACCAACAGATAAAAATAATGTTTCCATATTTATTAAACAAGGACCTTGGTATATTTGGGAATCTGTATACTTCGACACAATTCAAAGTGATTACAGCGAAATTGACCAAAAAAAAGGATTTTCACAGTGCGGTTTTCATGTCATTCATTTTGTTCGATTTCGCTACTAGATGGCGCTACAACATATTCAATTCTACACCGTCCAACAGATCACCATGAAAACTGGTAGTATTAATAGACACTTGAGCATAGATTTTTCTTATGTTATCGCATGATAACATCAGAGAGAGATAGAATGTATCATTAAAAACATCATGACATATTAAATTATATTATATAGCATTTCAACATTTTTAACTATACATGAACTTACTGAATTTGGGAGTATCGAATTCCAAATTAATGGCAGCTTGAATAGAGCCAGAACGGCCACTTAGTTTCCCGGAGTCAACACACTTGCTTTGATCCGGAGACACTTGGAAGCCGGTCAGCTTCCCCAGATCCAATGTCGGCATACCCGGTTTATAAAAGCTACCGAGGCTCGTGTAGAAATTTCCAGGGTCACTCTGAACTCCGTGATAGGCCTCGAGCCACGCCTGCATCCCTAGTTGCTCATATTCCGTAACAAGGAATATAATGTCCTTGGCCCAGTACTTTTGAGCTGAAAATAGTAAAAGTACTTTAATGATACATTCATCCTTGCTTCTTCGTATATTAAGTAAGGTTAAGGTTAGATAAGACCGATCCTATCGGCCGAGGAATAGGACCCATAAAATATATATGATAACAAGAATTTATAATTATATTTTAATAAATCAGTGCAATCTGGATAGATGGACCACCAGATATTAGATGTATCTGCTTACCGCACCCACTAATCATAGGAGTTGTCTACTGTTATTCGTGGGTACAATATGTTTTCTATATCTACCACAGCTTACTGAAGACAAACCTATACCACATGTTAATGGTATTGGGTGATTGTTATTTTAAATTTCCTGATAGGTTTCTCAGTTCACCGTTAGAGGCCTGGAACCTATTGCACGACACTTCTACCATAAGGATTCATAGCAATTAGTATACTGGATATTTTATTAAACTGCCTTTGACAAGGTTTAAAGACTCTTATGTAATAATAACAATTACTATTTAAAATGCAGTCCAAATTACGGAAACGCATGTGAAATATTTCTACTGATGTTCTTACACCATTTGCCATCTGTAACCAAATCATGAGCGCTTGCACAACATTTTACTCACGCCTAGCAAACTCCGCGAACGCTAACATCATAGCGACACCGGCTGTTGTGCCCTTCAGGAATGACGACAGTGGCCTATAGGGCACCGATATCACCAACGCCTCGAGGGACGACGTGCGAGGCGCTCGCAGTATGCCATACACGTTCGTCCCCGTAAAGACCTGGAAATAACAAGTAATTCATCAATTTAAAATACTTTGTTATCAGTAACTACTATGTAAGATTAATCTGCATAACATTATTTTATTAAGCCGATACACCCATTCATGTCTCAGTCTATTATCAAATGACATAGATGACAGAGATATTAAAAATTGTCATGTGTAAATTGTCAAAATTAAATGCAACAGGTAATTATTTATTTATTAAACAAAATCCATAATTCTTAACTTATTTTACAAATTACACTATAGTTACATACATGGGTCTAGCTCACCTGACCATTTCCCAATGGGTAGTTGAGGGTGAAGTTGTGCGTATGCACTTCTAGGTGCAACTGGGACATTTTCGCCACCAGCCACGGCACTGGCATTTCGTCGTCGTTTTTATATTTGTCCTAAAAATTATCCACTGTATGTTATTTAAAATAAATATATTAATAAAAAAAAAAAACAGGCTTTATCAATCAACATCTACTTCATCAATATCAACTAAATCGATGTTACTTATCAACTTAGCTCCCATATAGGAAGTATTAATTCTTTTAATCCTATCAGCTTAGTTCGTACTATAAGATATTTCATTGTCATCAGATTTGGTCATGTGTAAAATTTTCAGGCAAATTTGACCATAGAAAGTGGGTTACGTTTAAGCCATAAGATTTCCTTATAAGTTACATAGTTACAAGTGAAGCTAATAGAAGAGTGTTAAAACCGGTATGATATAAAAAAATCAGGCACCAAATTCATTATAGTGGGCATGTGAAGCCATTGGATGCCATTTACTGATTCTTACTGATTGTAACAATTGCTATATCTCAATGTCACAAATTGTTATAACAAATATTGTGTCTTAGGAGAAATAGATGTAGTCATAGTACCAATAGTTGCAGACAACATTAATTTTTTTTCACTGCAATAGACTCATCTTTGGCTATGACTTCAGCCGATGGTAAGTGATGTACCGCCTAGTATGAAATAAGCTCAATTAGAAGATGCCTATTCACGTTCGTTTTAAAAAGTGTAAGATTGTATGTATCGGAAAAAAGAGACAAAATTATTATACTATACATCATTATAATTGTTACTCTTAGAGGCAGTCTTTTTTGTGATGTTATAGAAGCAGTATACTGATGGGCGGGATATTATTTAACCGAGACTGTTCTTAGATAGTGCATAGGT
>DVPR01000211.1:0-15705 GCA_018239345.1 Oxynetra stangelandi
TATGTCTATTAGCATTGACAGACCAATATTTGGATTCGTTTAGCAAAGGGATCGCGGCGGTAGTGCGATCACGAGGAAATCCATGCTCCATGAATACCCGGTAAATATACATTACATACAGATAAGTATATGTATATATGTCAAATATATTTAATAATAATATTTATAATGATAGGAAATATAAGATATAAGAATCCTTACCTATACGTCGCGATTTGTTTACAATAGCAAAAATCCCAAAAATCGTGTTTATATACGTCTATTATTTATCTGTTGTAGAGATGATTATCAGGAAAGTAATTAATTATTTGCGATTCGATTCATTTATCTTTATTTATTTATCTATGTATATTATGTCGGTTACATATATGTAAATTGATTTGTATTAGTTCTTTCCCAAAGAGAACAAAACGACGTATACAATATTTGGGCTATTATAATATTGTAAATAAAGAGTGCTCTTTCAAACAGTTTAAGCAATTTCCAAACTAAATTTAAACACAATCTCCTTTGGCGTAATAGTAAACAGACAGACATACAGAGTTAATAATAATAACAATAATATAAATCTAATTAATCTTACTACTTACTTGTAATACTGTAAACTATAATGAAAAAATTACGAAATTTCTCAATATTTTATGGAAAAAAGCACAAACAAAAACCAGTATTTTACCAGTACCAGTGTAAACAAGAACAATAGAATGACAATGAAATGTATATTTATACGAATTCATTCTTATTACATTCTTTGTCACGCAGCAAAGAGCAGCTTATGAAGATGGTAATAAACAATACTGCACATGAATTAAGAAAACTGATGGTAAAAAAACCGACGCCAAAAAAATTCATGAACTTATGTGCGTAATAGTTAGTATACGACGTTAAAGCTTCTTCTCATTATGAAAGATATTATTTGCACAACAACACAACGATAAAAATCTAAATTATTTTCAGTTAAAGAAAATAGAAAAACCTTTACTTCATAAGTATGTTTAAAATGAATAATATTTTTAGATATATGTATTGAGGTAAACAAACTGAGTAAGCAATTTGAGTTACGAAGCATTTTTAGTAGTAACATTATATGCCAGGCCACCTATAAACAAACATGGGACAAAATATTCATTTATCGCCTTTCAGATTCACTCAACATTAATTCGACACGCCGTTTACTGTAAGTAATACAATAAATCGTTAGAAAACATTTCCATTGTCTGTGTTGTGGAAAAAAGGCATTCAAATAATATACGCTCCAGTGTCATTCACATGATACGATAATCATCGCTGTTTTCGAATGCTAAATGACAGATAAATGATATACCTACTTTAAAAATTAGTTCCACAGCAAAAATGTTTCTAATGCAAAAATGTTTATAAACTATGACAAATATATGTAATAATATATTTCATTATACATATTAACATTATAAATACTAATTAATAATAAGCACTATAAGTTTTTAATGAGTCTGTACGTTTCGTACTTTTCCATCTTAAACTCGCACCACCGATTGGCCATTGTTTTTTTAATATCAACATAACATGAACCGCGGGAACGGACACTCTAATTTCGAATCGACAAAAGTTATAGATTAAACGAATTAAACAACATATGAAAATAATTTAAATTCCCGCACGAAGTCGCATGCAACAACTAGCCGTCGGTTAAATCGTTACGATCAGTTCGAACTGATATTAATTGTAATTAAGGCTGCCGATAATGATCAAAGGATAGGATCGGCCAACGGTCTTTTTCGTCATGAAATAATAATGAGTCACGCATGTGTATGTCCTTGTGACCGTCTGCAGTACAAACAACGGATGTGGAACAAACACGGAGGTAACGCTCGCATTGTTAATGAATTCTGGACTGCGCTGTGAAAATTCTTCATTGCATAGATTAATAGAGGATAGAGTGTCCATAGAGTATAGTGTCCGTAGAATATAGAGACGGAGTATATGGTACGGTACAATGTACATACATAAAACTCATAAATATTTCAACGCAGCGGTACACACGTCGGATATCGTTAAATTTAGGGACTGTAGTTTTTCAAGATATTGCTACCATTAGAACGCCGAGAACAAACTACAAAGTTACTTAGGGATTAAGGCATAAACAACCTGTTTAGTTTGACTTGATCTAAATCACAGGACCCTAGCCTTTATCCCCTAATAAAAAATTACATATGCAATTAAATTTGGACAGCCCAAAATACGAGTTTTAGTAATAATATAAAGCCTCTCAAATTTTGTATGCACTTCTATCCTATACGGTACATTATGGATGTTCGTTGCCAGTTATTGAAGCGCATAGAATCGTGGAGGTCATAACGGGCCTTAAAATATCCGACAGATGATTAGCTCACCACTCCTTATCGCTTTCATCAATGCCGTTTGAAACAACCTGGGGATGTACAGTCCAGGCATCTCGTAGTTCTGGGAGATATTTTACCTAGCAATCGGATGTAATGGCGACGCAGCTAACACACTTCTCCAGTCAGAGACCATAAAATGATAATTCCGTCTCGACACAACGTCCACAAATAGTCCTGTATATAATGGAGGGGAACAACAGTTGTCCTAGTTGTAGTTCTGATGCTGTCAACTAGATCACTGCTGCACTATCTCCATCTATACGATTTTCATCTAGATGTAGGTATAGTCAAGTATTTTTTAACATCACACAGTTCGAGAGGCTGATATTGACAATCTCACAGATGTTACTGATTGAAAATACGTTTAGAGAAAACGGGCTATAGAAATTAAAATGTTCATCTGTCGCAATTTCTTAAAACAAAACGTTCAAGATGGTATTTGAAATGTATATCATTAGACAGCAACTGTTATTCAGTGGACCAACATGGAGACATAATGAAATAATCACTTAACGATATTTATTAATCCGTTGTTTTATTACTATTGTGAATATCGACGCCACACTGATTTTCTTGTTGGTAGTACATACTAAGGAATACAAGTTATAATCTTATTAACAAATAAAATAACATGAATTAACTGGCGCTAATAATGGCAGTCCTGTTTAGATCCGTTGCAGATGTATTTAAGCCGCTGCGGTAATTAATGCCTTATTCGTGTAAAACAAATCCTGCAATGTTTTTTTTTACACTTTGCAACAAACACAAAACGAATCACTAGTGCCTTACTAGTGATTTTAGATATTAAACGTATATCACAAGTTATTACTTGATATTTTATTTTTGACTATTTTGACGAATTCTAATGAAATTGTAATTAATTGTAATTTGATAACATAATTATTTGATTGTTAATTTATTGTAATTTTCAATGTAATATGAGGAATGGAAGACTGTTAATAATATAATTAAATAATAAGTGGAACGAATATAATTATAATAATTTGTTAATACAATTACACTAACGTATTGGGATGCTTCCTGTAATGTTAGTTGTAAGCTTTGATATTAAAAAAATGAATAAAAATAAATTACCAAAATTTACTTTAAAATTATGATGTGAATGTCTTTGTTAATAAAGGGTGCGATGAAATAAAACAAAAGATTATATACAAGCATTTATTTTTATAATTAAACTCAAACGTTGCAAACATTCAATAACGCAATCATAGCACTAATTATTAATAACTTACACGAAACACTATTAGAATTTAAAAGGATAACTTCAATAGAAAACAAGGGCGACAGACCGTAGGCCGTGTGCGTCGACAATTCGCTACTGTAGGCCATACGTGTTACATTTAAAATTACATAAGTAATATAACAATTATATTTATAGCCAAGCAGATATGAAAGCGAAAGTATAATATAACACTGCATCAAACACATACAAACGAGTAACTACAGTTCTCCACAAATTACATGCCTTCCGTTTTTTTAACATTCATATTTATTACAAAATGTCAACTGTTAAATGAACTTGCATTGTAAATGAAGATTTTTTACGAAATAAAAAGGAATTCTAAACGTGATATGTGAATCGATTGGTCTCACTCGGTTTCATTATAATTGTCTTAGGTATTAATTAAAAGTCATCGAATAGATGTATAATAATAAGTTTGCTGTGTAACTTCAAAGTAAACTTTTTTAGATTCTGGTATAACTGGTAATAATTAGTACACCTGCACAATACCGAGCTGATAACACTATCAGCGATAATTATATTTCCAATACAGAAGTCGTGTTAGATAAAAGGGGTCTTGGCTTACGTATAACACGATAAGATTTCCATTTACGCAGCTTGATTTACAACTGTTACAATAATCTCCTTTTTTGCTATAGTACGTAAATGTTAGACGAAAAAAACAATTCACGTATCGATTTCGAAATGATATACGAAGTAATTCTGTTAAGTTATATTACAACACCATTAATTAATGGATCATATATAAAAAAAACATCGTTTAATTTTAAAAGTTTGTCGAACGCAATTCGGTAGAAAAAAACCTTATTTTATTTTTGGATACGAAAATTTGGCACGATTGCATTTGTAACAATCATGCTTATTTTTATTAATAGATACCAAATACGTACGTAGAATGGAATATAACAATGATTATACGTGACACTAAAAAAATCCCGAATTATAATACTTCGGTAAATATTCATAAAGTAAATCAATATTTTCGAACAACAACATCGATAAATTCTTTTGCATTCTTTACAATTACTATTGATTGTAATCAATACGACATCGAATAAGGGAAAATTATAATATAATTAATTTAAAAAATCCATGCCCTAGTTCGAATATAAATTTAGGTAATGAAGATTTGAAGTTAAATCGAAATTTATGTTTTTAATGTAGCAATAATTCTATAGAAATATTTTGTTCAATATTTGTCCACAACACTGAAGCTTTTAAAAACGAAACTCAAAGCAATTTACTAAAACCACATAAATATCATAACAAGGAAAATATTCTATAGATATTTATAATCTTCAAATATATTCAAACTATAGATAACTTGGTCGGATTATAATCATATACTAATTAGATGGAAAATAATAATCTAATGGTATAGTAATAATAATATTTTGAAAAACAACAAAACCCCTAATACAACAAATTGGGAGAAAAACGAAATTCAATCAAACGTTAACAATATTTAGATAATTATAGTCGTATTCGTAAAATTCGCTTAGTCATTGCTAACATAATTTATCTAATTCAATTAATCACTTCTAATCATTCATATCGAAATAGATCAATGTTACAAATGAAAAATAACTTACGAGATTTGATTGTATTATTACGTATCTATACAGTGACGATAATTTGAATTATTTGGTTTTTCATTATTTTGCAATTATTCATATTATGTTCAATAACATTCATATTCAACTTTAACAGTAAACAGCTGTCTCCTTTTATTATTATATTAATTTATTTCGAATAGGTTTCCGGCACGTATGTAGCTAGAAACGGTGTAACTTGGAATATTGTTCAAAAATCTGATCAATCGATCGAGAATAATGTGTACAGATTTAGTGAGAATAGATTTAGTATCAACAATGATATCATGTTATCAATCAATGTATCTCTTTATCAATCATTGTATCATTTATTCTTAACCCCAATAAAAATCGATATTCCAGTTTAACGAGTGGAGGTCCATCAATTGAATCTGAATTAACTGAATAACGCGGAGAAACGTCTGAGAAAACAACAACATGAAAAAAATATTAAGAATTCACAATTCTATTTCACATTTGGCACTGCACAACATTCATTTGCCTTTAATTTTTAACGACAAATAAAAAAAACAGAAGCATACAGTGCAATCACGCTAAGAAGTAACGTATCACTACATCTACTGGTATCCTATTTTAAGTGTTATATCAATATATATAAAAGTGAACAAGAGGCACTCTATAGGTTTACATACGCAAGTTAAAGTAAGCGTAGTCCTTCAAACATCAAACGTGAAATATCATAATTACGGACACTATAACACATTCTAACATCATTCGAAGTACATGTAGAGGACTACATATAAAGCAACACTAACTTTTGCGTATTATTATAGTGAATTTATAAAAGAGCACTACTGTTCGCTGAATGTCAAGAAATCAAATTAGGATGGGACCAAAGTAATACGGACGTCCAACCGTTGTGTTACACTTGAGATTAACAGATCACATTCAGTTGTTACAGAGATGGATTATAGAGGGCGCTACGACGAAATTAAACGCATACGTTTATGTGTTCCTACCAAAACCAATTAAAATAATACTTGATATATTTCAACACATTAAGTTCATCAGAAGTGACTCACCATAATTACACAAATTCAAAATTCTTAATATAAAATGTCAGCAAAAATCTATAGATGTTTGCTCGTCATGTAGTCTCTTAACGTACAATCCGATTTGAAAGTTCATATTTCTTACCATAGAATTAGATTAACAAAAGCCATAAGACGTCTGCGTACAATAACATTCAATTTTCTTTCTACATCCCGCAAGGTATAGTTTTTAACAACAGGCTTACAATTTCATTACATAGTCCCATATGCAGGTAAGACTTGCCCTCGAGTGGAAATGAAACAGTATGACTAAGGGCACAAAGTTCCTACATACACTAACACACTTTTTATTTACATCAAGGAAATTACCGATCATCTATATGGCAGCCGTTTCAAGAGTTTCGTTAGACTTATCATATTGTACTCGAAAGTTTATCTTAAACAACGAACGAATTGTAGAGTTTCATCTAGTTTAATACCAATATTCGAAAGCTGAACCGTTGGGCGCTACTTCCACTAAACTAGATGATTGTCAATCCTAAACGATAATGGTACTAATCTTGTATGACCTAGCTTAGCTTATTGAGTATATTACGCACTGTACATACATCCCGCGAGTTAACACCTTCGAAAACCTTAATCCAGTAAAAAGGCTATCAAAGAACAGGAACATTTTAGAAAATTAACTAAAATGTGAGCAAGACAAATGTTAGCATCGTCCCACTCAGATAAAATTCTTCATGAAGGTATTCGACCGTATCGATTGTAAAATCGAAATTTGAATGACCCAAATATTTGTGTGACCTGATTTTTTCTTCTCTAAAGCATTCCTTAACTTTGGTGTCTTTATCCTTAGCATGGTATGACTTTTCATTAGTTTAAATCCCATTCAAAAGGTTTTTTATCCCCATCCATCGAAGTGGCCATAATTTACTCATATTGAAAAAAAAATAACTTTTGGATTGTATGTATTTAGTCTCATCCCACTATTTGTTCAGCAATATCGGTTTATATATCGAACCGTAAATCACGTACAACTTTCTAATATTGGTCCGCTACAGAGTTGTGAAGACCTAGCTTATATTTGTAACTTACTCTAAAGCTAGAATGAACTCAAACATTTCCATGCCTTGCGTGATATGTATTGCAATAGAGGCGCATTAAAGCTAACATTTTAATCCTTCGCTTCCTTTATCTGCATTTCCTTTGTCATTGTTGTCAATTTTTCCTGGTATTTATCGGTGACATGTAGATATGTTATTAGACTATTACTTTTGCACAATTACGTCTCCCTCCTTAACTCGCAAACGCTTTAACCTATTCTCGAAAGATATGTTGAGACTTATGGACTATGACAAAATTATCACTACGTATTTCTATAATTTGTTATTAACAAGTGATATGTTGATGGAGACATCACTCCTTTTTTAAATAGACAGTAACATTAATTAATGAACAATAACATTACGTCACTCACGTTTCAATCATGGAATCCGACGTGAACAACGCTAGACAAATATTTAATGGACTTACAGAGCAATATAACACTTGAGGTGGCTTACAACTAAAATATACATAACGCTATAATTTTACATATAAAAATAATTTAAGAAAATATACCAGACATTTATTCGACATAAATATATTTTGTAACGTCGATGAAACGATATTTTGCGGATAGTTAGCAAACCTAACCAAAGTTTAGCATATTGTTACATCGATAATTTCAAATTCGCAACTTTCAAGTTATATCACGTTTTATGATGTTTATAGACACTAAACATCGGCAAATGTTATTAAGTTCCCCCAAAATATCGTCCGCTACAGGCCAGCAAATAGATCTATCATCACGGACTTCAATGGCTTCCAAGTCCTCAAACCTTGACCAACACACAAATTCCATGGTTCAAGATCTCTTTAAAGTAAATTTGCTTTCCCTAAGAGCTCTGAAATTATTCATAGAGAAGTAACACACTAAGCAACGAAAATGATACACATACTAATTGTTAAAGTGACATTCTACTGAATTATTAATTTATTGCACATAAACAAAGCTGTATGTAAGCCGATGACAGTAAGTAAGCTCACACCGATCTTCTCATTCGAAGGCCGTTGTAGTGTTGGTGCTGCATTGGTGCAATTCTTAGGTGGTTCTGGCTTACCTGTAATGGTGAAATGGGAAAATTAACTAAATAGACTAATTAATATCCAGCGTTTCTTAACTTGAATAGAAGAGATGACGATGGATAAAACTTTTCAATAACAATAAATGAGTAACTAAATACACACTTGTCACACAAATCTCCGACCCAAAGATTTCACATGAGGACTTTTGTGACACTTAACTAATCAACTACTGAAAGTACTGTTGCCTGTCAGGATGTAAAAGAGCTCAAGTAAAAGTGACAGTGCTTTACGGCGATGACTTTACTGAAAGTCAAACCGGAAAGGATTCTTTTTTATTTTGAACTTTACGCTTTATACATTAGGTTGATATTACAATGCAACCTTACGGCGATGACTTTATATAAAATCAAACCGGAAAAGGTTCTTTTTTATTTTGAACTTTTGATATTACAATGCGTGTTGCATTGTAATATCAATCGTTATTGTTTACACCGTTTGGCCAACGCCGACGCAACTATGGTACTTTTTACGAGATTTATGCATATGTGGTTTCGGCAATTTATAAACCTTTCTGAAACCTGAATGTTATTTCTCGATCCGTAAGAATATGGAAAATCCAAAACATAGAAAACCAGCAGTCCTAAACCATGTGAAATACGAGTAACTATATCCAATCGTAACAGATCACAACCCTAACAGATAACAGCCGTAACAGACCACAATTTTACATATCGAATTTTGTCACAATTTTATTTATTGGTTGAATTTAAAAAAACTTGATAGCCTACTTGTCGCAGTCATAAGTTGAGGCAAATACTTTTGCCAAAACGCGCATTGCTTCACTCTTAAGCCATGTCCCACTGCACTGGAGTTCACTGCAAGAGATAAATACTCTCTTCCGAACGCTGTATGAACCGGCCAGTGCACCTTGGTTAACTCTCCATTGGGACCCAGTGATGGATTCCTGAAAAAACATAAAAACAATTCTAGAATTCATAAATATACATTAATTCCAAAATGTACAAACAATGAAAAATTGATTAACCAAAATCTTAAAGTTGAAATGTAATCATTAACTAGAAATTATGTTAAAACAAAATTATTGATTATTAATGCCAACAAAGAATTGTCTAATTTTTATAATTTTACATGCTCCATATGCGTATTATGTGTGCATTTGAATGCATTTTCGTTTATCAAAGTTATCATGTCCTGAATATTTTATAACCAAATGTTCACAATAATACACAATAATAGGATTACAATATAATCGGATCATTGATTGTATATACCAGTTTGCAATTGTGGCCTTACCGATTATTACGGGACTTGATACGATAAAATCAGTGTACGAGTATATATGGCAAAGAATGCGAATTCCTATAGCTCTACATTGATTACACCAAATAAATCATTTACATACCCACTTCTAGCGAAATTAGCCCAATATCTCATCAAACGTCTGCTGAATTCCACTTCCTCTGGTGAATAATTTTTCCCAGGGTTCAAAGGTTCGCCAAATACGTAATTAATTTCGTCCGCATGCATTACTCCAGTCCAAGATGGCCACGGATTATTCTTACTGCGGTGTTTGTAATAATACGTGTACACGTTATTCCCTGTCTCAGCGTAACGATGAGCAAATTCATTAACACCACAAGTGAAATGATAATCTCCGACCATTTTATCAAGAGCATTCCGATTCTTCACAGGATCCTCAGGGTTCAACCAATCTGTATATTCAAATACAATCGCCTGGCGGGCCACATCATTCACATAAGGATTCAGTTCTTTTACGGCTTGCAAGTACTGTTCTCTAGTAATCCCAACATTCTCCTCCTTAGGGAATAATTCTGTCAAGTAGTATAATATGAAGTAGTAGCCTTCTTCAGTATTTGATCCCATTAAAATGTTAGTCTTTTTGAAGTTCTGGTGAGCCAAAGATCGCATGGGCATTTCGTCCAAGAAAGATCCATCTATGATAGGTACAAATGGGAATTCACATATTCCTAACGTCCCCCACTCATTATTTACTAGTTCGTCAGCGCTTTTCTTTCTCAAACAATCAATCATAGGGCCCATATCAGTTTTTGACTTTGGACAGTGAACAGCCTCGGCCAATCGCATTCCTCGTAAAATACTCTCTTCTCTGGAGATAATAGCCCATGGAGCAGTTGCTGCACCAGATTGCATAATGGCTTGAGAAAATAAGTTCCTTGAAAGAGGAGACAGTAAATGTAAGGACACAGACACAGCACCAGCTGACTCTCCGAACAGGGTAATATTATGTGGATTTCCACCAAAATATGCTATATTGTCTTTCACCCATTGTAAAGCCATAATTTGATCAAATAATCCAGCATTTCCGGGAACGTCTGGAGTATCAAAGAAAAGAAAGCCAAGAGAGGCAACTCTGTACTGCATTGATACATAAACTATTTTCTCCTCAGATACTAGAATTTTTGGGTCATAAACATCCAAGGTGGCAGTACCGGAATAAAATCCGCCACCGAACACCCACAGCATGACTGCTGCGTTCTTAGGACGTGGCTTAGGCGTCACTATGTTTATATAGAGACAGTCTTCCTGCATATCTGTGTTCGGATTCCACATCATCGCACCCGGGAAATCTCCAAACACAGTATCTATAATTTGGACGCACGAATGTGGCAGTGTTGTTGTATTAAGAACTTCATCGCCCCAGCTTTCCACTGGTCTCGGATGCCTGAAACGGAGATCGCCGAGAGGCTTTTGGGCATAAGGAATGCCGAACCATGCGTCGACTTGTTTCCCCGTAGCAGCGGTGAGTGTAATACCGCGAACCTTCCCCTTTCTAGTTCGGACTATTAGAGGATCTTCGTCATCCGGCCCGAATTGGGGTTCATCAGCCATAAACTCTTCAGGCCGCTCATGATTGGAGTAAAAACGTTCATCGCTAGCTCTTTTAGATGAAGTTTCATCAGCATATTTTGCGCGCTTAGAAGATGTCTCTTGCTCATCAATGCGCGGTTGGATGGTATCGAGTTCAGGGTTGTAACGGACGGCCTCGCCGTGTCCATGATAGGGCTGGGGGGGTGCCAGGGCGGAGTGTGCCGCGTGCTCGGGCGCGTGGTGGCGTGCCCGATGCTCGTGCGGACTGGCAACCGCGCGCGCCAGCAGTGCGGCAAACGCCGCCACCAGCACGCGCATGCCGCCGCTACACACACTCCCACAGTCACCACCTGGAAAACGTTGACCAATGACTTTTTATTACACTAAGAAACATAGAACGCCAACTGTCAAGGTTGGACTAAAGTGACATCAAATAAGTGAGGTAAATTGCATTGCATTTACCTCACTTATTTGCTTTACTTAACATAATAATATAACTGTTTGATTTAAAAATTTCTAATTCAAAAATAATTCTTTAACACTATTTAAAGTTTTGAGATTTATTTGTCATTTTGAGTCCGCGTCGGTTCTTATTAGTATGAATCGCTATTACATTTTACGTATCTAGAAAGGGTATAGTATAATAGACAAAAAATATAGGTTCAACCCTAATTGTATATCCCAAAATTTTACGTTTAAGTCTATACCATCAATAAATAATACATTGTTTTCCTCTGTTCATTATATGCTTCATTCTTATGTTGGATCATTTTATTTAACGTCTTCGTGTATAAGTGATAAGTAATAAAGATACGTTAGAGTATTTTTTGTATAACTATGTGTATAACTGTAGCCAGGCACATAAATATATACTTAGACCCTTTGAATAATAGATTAAAACTCGTTGTACTTAACTTGATTTCTCTCAGAATTTATTATATCTAATACAATGTAACTACCATTATTCATTGTTACCGCTGGATGTAAAAGTACCAAAGAATAAAATCTTAAATATAATTAATAACACCATCGCGTAATAATAATAGCAATTTAGCATCTGTTAAAATTACACATAATTTCAATGCATTGAAAGCTCACTGTATAATTACGAGTAGGTGTGGAAGTTCCGCCCATTCATTACCGGCTGTTAGACGCCGCCCCTTTGTCTGGCGACAATTTCTCGTTCGCAGCATAAACAACGAAGTTCACAACCACCATTGTATGTTGCGTCACATTCTCCATACGACAATAAAGTGTGAAATTCAAGGCGATACAAGTGATGGTATGGAGTCGCTTTAGTTCATAACTTCATTGATTTCACAACATTATATACATTTCTATACATACGAGTATACATTCATATATGGGCGTATGTATTTCGGTATGTATGTATTTTGACAGCTTTCTTGTTACGGAACACAGTAGGAACATCTTATGGTTAGCTTGAAACGAGAGAGCCGTATGTGTTGTGAAAAAACATTATCATTATTATCAGCACGGTGATATAAAATTTTCGAACGGTAAATAAAATAACTAAGTAACCTGTGCGGGATCTACACAAAGCACTATCTATGTGAAGGACAATGGAAACTCCGTGTATAGAAGACTACGCCCGTCCATTACCGGCTGCGGGATGCCGCGCCTTTGTCCGAGACAAATGCACTTCACCATTCCAATTGTTTATTGAAGCTAACAGCAACTGTTCACTTCACGCTATGCTAATTTGTTGTGAATTGATAATTGTATCTTGCTTGTAAGCTTTTACAGTCCATTAGCCAAGAAGTAAAGTTTGATTTGGGTATTTAACGTTTGTGATGTTGTCGCGTGATCAAACATTTTCTTGTGCTAAATTCCATAAGTCAGTTCACATCGGACGGCGATAGATGAAATAGATTAAAACCTTTCAATTTTGAACTTTTTTTCGTATTCACATGTATCTATGATATAAAAATGCCATAAGAATTACATTAATGAATTAACCTCGAATTTGGACATTTTCGATAATGTAATTAGATTTGTTTTTAATACGTCAACAAATATACCTGACATATACCGCTCGCCTTATTACATAATATTCAGGTCTCAAAAATAATATGTTATAATGATAACGAAAACAAAGAAAGAAAAATTTAATAATAAACACATTTTGAAATTCGTTTTCTTTAGGTATCCATAAAATTTTACTCACATATCCGTAACAATACAACATTATATTCATAGGTCTCGAACAATACTTCAGCACAAATGTATTCGGAATATGTACGTGTAACAGAACAGAGCTGAGAGAGAAAATTTTCCGATATAAATTCAAGATGCAGCTGCTTGCATCGCTCGTAGAAGTCGTTAAAAGTGAACGCCTGAGTGCATCCCTTCTGCGCGCTGCTCCGCGGGAAATATTCAGAATATTTGCATAAAGGACGAGTTGATGTCTTGAGAGATCACTTCTTCGCGCGCGGAATAAATATTGGTATGAAACAAGTTTATGCTTTTAGAGACGAGGGGTTTTGCTGGAATATATTAAAACAAATATGCTCGTTCAATATTTCAGAAAACCTTTATGTCTCCTGTATTCGAAAATGCATTGTAACTTAGTTTTTTTATTCTAGTTCTAATATGCGACTGTTATTTTAAATTCTATTACATGCGTTTATTTAAAATGTTCAGACGAATCACATAAAGGCAATAACAGTTCATATGTTCTAAATTTCCTTATGATTCCTGGGAACCTTCCCATTTCGATCGTGAGTTATATTTTTCCATATCTAGAAAATGATGGGATAGGATAGATAGAAATACCATAGAGCCTGGTATATTGTCGAAGGAATTTATACATATATACCTTTCGAAAATTTCCCGTAGTAACAAAAAAACGTAGACCGAAATAAAATGCTACAAAGTCAAAAATACTCATAAAGTAATTAGGCGTAAAATGCTAAAGTTTCCATGGACCATAAAGTACCTACTCCAATGTACTTCAATGAGCACAAAGAAGTTAATAAAAAAACGATGAGGTATTAAGGTAACCGGTGAAATAATATGGTAATAGGCTTATTATATCAAGAATATTAATTGACAAATATTTAAATCGTTGATTACCACGTTTTACTTCATTAACAATAATTTATAATAATCCTCCTGTTATCCTCCTGGAACGTATTCAGTAACGTTTAACTCATAGCTTTCGTGATACGCCTAAAATATGGCAATTATTCAACTCAACTGCCATAGATAGCAAAGTAGTTACACTTTTAAATTTTATTTTTTTTTTAAATTAAGTTCGACTACGATATTTAAATAAAAAATAATAAAATTGGATAAAATCTTACACAAGAAATGGAAATAAAACACGAATTGGAATTTGTTGGGAAAGCGTAATAATTGAATCTTAACGACATTCAATAGTGACTCAACTATTACGACCCGTAGAATATCAAAATGTACCATCGTTTCTTCGTGCATCATCTCATCACTCTTATTTGGCACATTCTACATAAAATCTTCATTATTAAGCACCTTCTAGCATAGTATCTTGGTTGTTAATCTTAGGGAAATTACTTGGTGGCGGGTAATAAAGTTCGGCCCTAGTGGGTATATGCTAATGAATCGAGATAACTTTTTGTGCCCTATTTACATTAACTGTGCCGGTCAAGGGTGTTATAAGGCACGCTTAGAATGAGAATGGAAAGTGCTTTTAAATGGGAAGTAAATTTGAGAAAAGTCTCTGACACTTGTGCTATAAACTTCTAGATCGATAACAAATACTGTGAGAAAATAATAATCGAACAATCTAACAGCGAGTGACGCAAAATCAACAGTTAACAATGTTATGTTTGTAAGTAATAATACAATATGTTTTCAAAATCATCTTTATTGAACACCAGTAATAATTAATGTTAGTTAATTGTATCAGGCGTTGTTTTGCAGAAATTTCTTGTTAGGTTTAATGAATTTATTCTCAAAAATATGTCACTTACATGAGAACATATTGAAAAACATGAGAACATATTCCCAGTACCCATCCAAAACACCCATTTGTTCATTAGTATATCGGCCGATAATGTTCGATTAATTTAGTCTTGAATGTGTTGAATGGGTGCAGATTTTTTACGCTTTATAACTGATTATTGTTAATAACTTTAGCTACTATAATTTGGCAATAATCCACCAATTCTTTTGTATGATTTTTATACCTTCATAGGTTATGCTCCACCCTCTTTCCCACGAAGGTCAAGTTATCCCCCATACATGTCACCAGTAACATGTATTTTGTCTTGGCCTTAGGTTTCTTCAAAATGTTCTAAAGCATGTGAGATTTAGATTTAGATTAGGACTTCAGCCCTTATCTCCTTCTGAATTCTGAGAGATCTATATTATCTATATATGTACAATAGTGGAAGAGGAAGAAGAGGATATACAACGCGAGTGTTGATGGACGTAAGTGTCGAGGGAGGCCAAGG